>PVIY010058480.1:0-12438 GCA_004026745.1 Myrmecophaga tridactyla | reverse complement strand
AAATGTGTAGGGATAAATGTTCATGGCATTGGATTATGCAGTGGTTTCTTAGATATGACAAAAGCATAGGCAATTTAGATAAGAAAAATTGGATAAATTGGACTTCCTAAAAATATTAAAATTTGTATGTTGAAGGACTCTCAGGAAAGTGAAAAGACAACCCACAGAATAGGAGAAAAAATTTGCAAATCGTATATCTGATAAGGGTCTAGTATCCAGAATATATGAAGAATTCTTAAAAATCAACAATAAAAAGACAAATAATCCAGTTAAAAATGAGGGATGGACTTGACATTTCTCCAAATGAAATATATAAATGGCTAATATGAACATGAAAAGATGCTCAATATTATTAGCATTAGGAGAATGCGAATCAAAACCTCAATGTGTTGTCACTTTATACACACCAAGATGGCATAAAAACAAAATGGAACATGACGAATATTGATGAGGATGTGGGATAATCATGCCCTTATACATTGCTGGTGGGTAGATAAAATGCTACAGCTGCTGTGGAAAATATTTTGACAGTTCCTCAAAAAGTTAAACTGTTTTTCTCAATAATTCCACCCCTAGGTATATACCCAAAAGAAATGAAAACACATGACCACACAAAAACTTGCATACCAGTGTGCATACCAGCCTTATTCCTAATAGCCCAAAAGTGGAAACAACATCAACCATCAACTAATGCATGAATAAATTAAATGTGGTATATCCACGCCATGGAAAGGAATTAAGTACCGATACATGCTATAATATGGATGAGTCTAGAAAACATTATGCTGAATGATAGAAACCAGCCACAATGGTCACATATTATGTGATTCCATTTAGATGAAATGTCCAGAATAAGCAAATCCACAGAGACAGAAAGTAGATTAGTAGCTGCCAGGGGTCAGGGGGAGGGGGATATGGGGAATGACAACTAATAAGTTTGGGGTTTCCTTTTGGGGTGATGAAAACATTGTAAAATTAGTACTGATCATTGGACAAACTTGTGGCTATATTAAAACCACTGATTTATACTGTTTAAAATGGTGAAATTTATGGTAAGTAAATTATATATCAATTTTTTAACAGTCTCTTTAGTTTTTAAGATTTTTTAAATTAATTTTTAATTAAAAAAATATGACAAAAACACAAACATTCTTAACATATGTATGTATCAATTTTTTAAAAACTGAAAGTGGGAAAAGGACTTGACTTGAGTGAGAGAGGGCATGTGTGACTTGAGGGCTGCGAGAGGAAGAAACTTTCATGCGATCCACTCCCAGGAATAGAAAGCCTGGGCTGAGGAACACCTGGAATTTGAACAACGCCCCGTGACTATGAGAAAACTAAACTCTCTTAATATATGTGAATTCCACTCTTGCTGGTGTCTCCATCATTCTGCTTTCTATTGGCAACATCCTCTCTGCCTGTGAGCATATTCAAATCTCCCCATTTTTAATCCACAAAACCAAATGACAAACAAAAGCTCCTAATAACCTTTCTTTGACTCTTTTACAACCTCTAGCTTCTCTCTCTCTCTTTTTTTTTTCAAACTTCTGCATCAAATGTTTCTGTTACAAATATCCATTTTCCTGCCTCTCATTTACCTTTTTCTTTTAACTTTAGCCTCTCCTTTTTATTATCGTTTAGTTCAATTTATGCAATAATTTGTATTCCTGAAAGAATTCAAGTTTATTGAATAAAAGTAATTGTTTATGGTTTCTAAAGCAATTAAAGCGAAGTAAGTTGCTGAAGGGGTAGCATTTAGTGAATTAAATAATATATATTTTCTAATAGATATACATTTATAAATAAGAAGAACTGAAAGAGAACCTGCTTGTATTAAGGCACTAAAAGCAGATTTACATACAACAGTAGAGTAGTAGAAAAATACACAAAAGTTTCTGTGATCCCACCAGAGATGCCTTTTCTTTGACTATAAGAAAACTAAATTTTGTAGAGGTTAAAGCTAGTAAATTCACAGGAGCACAAACATCAAAACACCCTAAGCAGAAGCATTATTTTCAAAGGAAAAAAGTATGTTTTCTATTCTGGGCCCAAATTTTAATTTTTTCCAGTGGAACCCAAACCTCCTGAACCCCTTTCAGTGACAACCCAAAAGTTGAACTTCCGCTATTTTTGGATTAAAAAAAAATCCGTTCACAAATCAGCTGTGCAATTCGATCACCCTTCTTCACTTCAAACTTTTCCTTGCCAAAATTAAACAGCAGAGCGCCAACATTTCCTCTGTAATCATCGTCTATGACAACAGCTCCTTCACCTATAAAGTGCTTTGCAGCCATGCCTAGAATGTGGAGCTACTCTCCCATAACATCCAGAAGGAAGGGCTCTCTGAATGTCTGTTTTTCACAAGGGCTTTCTCCATGAATGGTACTGTGCAATCATAGGAACTGTATTGGTCATAGCCCACGGCCCCGCGAACCCCTGGCTTGGGCCATGGCATGTCTGAGAGCTGGGAAAAGAAGTAGGCACACTGTCCCCCTCCGCACACCAGACCCCTGTGCTGGGGGAGATGGCTGGAGTCTCTTCCAGCACGTTGGAGCTGTGCAGAAAGTGGAAACCAGAGCCCAAGCAAGAGTAGAGAACCAAATGAGAGACTGCAGGATGAGGCCTGTGGCAAGGGAGACCAGATTCTCCTATTACTTTTTGACTAATACATTCTGGCTTCTGATCCTACCTTTCCAAGGAAACCATGAGGCATATGTTCAGTTTGGTATAGTGGCTATTTCTCAAACCTTACCACACTTGGCCTGTTTGTGGCATTCCGTCCCAAACACCCAAAACATCCTTCTTCCAACTTTCTGTTCTCTTTTGCACTTGGGGAGAGAGATTTATTCTGGTGTTCTTCCTTGCCCTCTACCCGCCCGCCCCGCATTCATTCATACTGTAACTGGATCCTCTTTCTCTATCTCAAGTGTTAATGTTTCTTTAGATGCCATTCCTGTTCTGCTTCTGCCTTGATATCTTCTTATTCACCGTAGAACCCAAAATTTCTGTTACAGATCTCTGTCCTGAACTCCAGATGTAGTTGTGAACTGCCTACTGGACATTTCCACCTGGATATCTCACAGGTAACTTGAACTTCTGTGTCTAGAGCTGAAGTTAGCATATTCTAGATCTACTCCCTCAAATAGTTTCTAGTCCAAAAGCCAGATGGTCCTCCAAAACTCTTCCTCCACCCCTCATAAGCAGGTAGCACAGTTTATTTATTATATCCTCTGACTCTCTTTAATCTGTCATCACCCTTCTGTTCCCAAGCTGCACCCTCAGTTCAAGTCTTAGATAACTCAAGTGAGATGACTGCACTAGCCTTCTCCCTGACCCCTCTTCCTCTTCATTTGTTCCCTCCAATTCATTCTCCAAACAGCCGCTGCAGAAATGTGCTTAAAATGCAGGACAGGTTAGATTTCTCTCTTGCTTAGGACTTTGTCTTTTACTTCATTATCTACAGGCTAAATTGCTTAGATAACCATGCATGGCCTTTCTTAATGTGGTCTTGCCACCATGTTTTTCTAGTTGTTCTCCACCCCTACTCATCCATTGGTTTCTGTCATGTTATCCTCCAGCCAAGCCAAATGGCTCACCATCCTCTAAATATATGATGCTGTTTCTCACTTCTCTTCTTTTGCATATGCCGATTCCATTGCTTAGCATAATTTTTCTAACTTCCTTTAACTCATAACCTCTCATCCACCTCTCAGTCTTTACCTATTCCTTACAATCCTCTCTATTTTACACTCTATGCTATTATATACTTGTATGTTTTAATCTTGCATTTATCAAACTGTATTTTTTCCCCTAATACTTGGATGGCACAGCTGGCACTCAGCAAATCTTTCTTAATATATGACTATTTGGCAGTTACCTTGTAATCTTTAGCAGCAAACCCCTGTGGTAGATTAAAGATGCCACCCCTCCTTTCTTTTGAACATTTGGTAGGTAGATCTAAGATGGTCTCTGTGTTCTCTAGAGAAACAGAATCAGCAGGAGATATCTGTATATATAAAATTTATAAAAGTGTCTCATGTAACTGTGGAAGTGTAGAGTCCCAAGGTCTGTAGGGCAGGCTGCAAGCTGGTAACTTCGAAGAAGTTCCTCAGTGAACTCTGAAGAGAGACTGGATTGACAACCGTGGAAATGGAAGAGTCCAAAATCCACAGGACAGCCTGTGAAGTTGGCAACTCCGATGAAGGGTCTGGACGAACTCCACAGGAGAGGCTCACCACCTGAAGCTCTTCTGAATCCTCCTTCAAAGCCATCTGGTGATTAGATTAAGTATCACTCATTGCAGGAGACGCTCCCCTTCACTGATTACACGCACAATCAGCTGTATATGCAGCCAATATAATCATGATTTAAGTCCATGAAATGTCCTCATAGCCACAGAGAGGCCAGCACTTGCCTGACCAGATGACCAAGCACCACCATCTGGCCAAGTTGACACATGAGCCTGACCATGGCAGTCTCCAATGATCAACCTCCTGCTATTCATGCCCTTGTATAATCCCCTACCCTTGAGTGTGGGCTGGTCTAGTGATTTGCTTCTAACCAACAGAATACAGCAAAGGCAAGTTACAAAGACTGCAACATCCTTCTTACTAGAAGTCTCCTCTACAGAATCTCTCCCTTATTGTCTTTTATGAAGTAAGACCTCATATGGAGAGGCCCAGATGGCAAGGAACTGAGGGTAGCCTCTAGCTGGCAGCCAACAAAAGGCTGTGGTACTCTGTCTGACAGCTCACAAAGGACTGAATCCTTCCAACACCCATTTAAGTGGGTGGAAAGTAAATCCTTTCCCAATTGAGCTTCCAGATGAGACCCCAGTTCTGGTTGACACCTTGATTGCAGCCTTATTAGAGACCTGAAGCAGAGGACCCAGCTAAGCCATGTCTGGAGCCCCCACCCACAGAAACTGAGATAATAAAGTCACCATGTTGTTTAAAGTCACCATGCTTGTGGTTATTTGTTACACAGCAATAAATAGCTAACAAAGTACTCTCATTGCATCTGTCTTGACCTTAGTGATACTTGACCGATAGAATGTGGTAAAAAAAGGATGTTATGGGTCTGCTGAGGCTAGGTCATAAGAAGTCTTGCAGAGTCCTCCCAGACCTCTTGAAATATTTCCATTTGGCATTCTTCCTCTTGGGATGTTCCTGCAGAACCCGACTACCATAAAGAGAGTAGCCTAAGCCACATGGAGAGGCTAGGTAACTGTTCTGGTTGAGAGCCCTGTTGTGTTCCCCGCCAAATCCATCAACAACTGCCAGCCATGCCAATCTGTCCTGGGAAGCCTTCAGATCACTGCAGCCACCATCTGACCATCACCACATGAGTGACCCCCAAATGGGAACAACCCGAAACATTAGAGGTAATAATAAACTGTGGTTTTAAGCCACTATGTTTTGGCATGATTTTGATATAGCAATAGATAACTGTAACAACCCCTTAACGTCAAAAGAGCCCATGTGCCATTTTTAGTAGGAGCTAATAAGAGGAGGGCTTGGAACTATAAGACCACTCCTCTCCATTCCTGACAAAGTGGTCTTAAAATGTAACTCAGACCATATGATTTATCTAGAGAAAATCCTTAGAATGAACCTGCTCCTTCCTCAGACTTGTACCAGCTGGCTCTTGTCTGGCAGTTCTTCCACTTTGACCCACACCATTTTCCCATCATTTACTTTTTTTTGCATGGGCAGGCACCGGGAATCAAGCCCGGGTCTCCGACATGGCAGGAAAGAACTCTGCCTGCTGAGCCACTGCAGCCCACCCTCCCATCATTTACTTTTCTTTGGCCACACTGGTCTTCTTTATACTTCTCAAACATTTCAAGTTCTTTCTCAAGTTAATGCCTCTGCACATTCTGTTCTCCCCATTTAGAAATGCATGCCAGTTGCATAGCTGGTTCCTTCTTCTTTAGGTCTCAGTTCAAATGTCCCTTTGTCAGAAAGGTCTTCTTTAATCAATTTTCTCCCAAACTCTTTTTTCATCTGTTCCTTTATTTCTTTAATTCATAGCATTTCTCACAAATTTTAATTATCCTATTAACTTACTTGTTTTTTCTTTCTCCCCAATTGGATTCTAAGTTCCATGAAGACAGGCAGGTAGTAGTAGCACTAAAAGGCTGAATAGCTGAAATCTGTCAGAGAGGAAGGGAAATAGCTCAAGAGAAGTGACCTTTGGTAGCTTGGAAATTGTCCAGGAAGGAATCCATAAAATAATCTGAAAAAATATGGGCTGAAGTCAGGGAATTCATGAACTAAGAAGGGACCCTGTGAGTCAGTTATTCCTGACTTTATTCCCTGCCCCTTTAATAATGTCAGCCTTAACTGATCCGCGAGTAGAGGGAAAGGTGATACTCAAAATGGAATTTTTTATCCATGGAATAAAGACTCTACAAGGCTGGTGAATGTTTAGCTTTTACATATGGAAGAAAGACTCTACAAGGCCAGTGAATGTTTAGCTTTTACATATGTGCGTTTATAAAATCACAAAAGAAATACATGTTTGTGAAAATTCAAACAATATACAAAGCATTAAATAAATGAAATAATTATATTATCAACATTTATTGATGCATAGTAATGAGAAGATTACACAACAATCTTAGGTAAAAATTTCTTATTATCCTATAGGTAAGGAAATTGAGGCTAAAGGAGTTAAGAAACTTGTCCATGTTTATACAACTAGAAAGCAGTGCTATTGTGATGTGAATCCATTCATTTTTATTCTAGAACTATATTGCCCAATGAGTTAGCCACAGGCTATATGTGGCTATTTAAATTTAAGTTAACTAAAATTAAAAATTCAGTTCCTTGGGTTCATTAGCTACCTTTTAAGTGCTCAACAGCAACACATGGCTAGTGGCTACCCTGTTGGACAATCACAATATAGAAAATTTCCATCATTATAGAATGTTCTATTGATTAATGCATCCCTAGAGAATGCTTCTAGTCAGTAAGACATTATTTTCTTTCATAATTTGAAAATGTCATTTCCTATGCCTTCCATGGTCAGATGAGAAATCCACTGTCATTCTAATTGGTGCTTCAAACTTTAAAAATGGAATTGTCTAAAGTATTTCCTCTCTATATATTGGGCACCCTCAGATTATGCTATGATTTTTGCTCCAAACATAAATATGATCTAAGAATCTCACAAGAAGTAGAAAACTATTATATGTACACTTATTTACCTCCTTTCTAATATTCTTCTTTCCCTATGAAGTTACATGACATCTTCTGTTGTCTTTTCCTGTTTACGGAACTTCTTTAGTCATTCATTCTTTAAGAGTACGTTTGTTAGCAATAAATTCTCCTAGTTTTTCTTCCTTTAAAATGTCTTTATTTACCTTTTGTTCTGAAGGTATTTTCGCCAGATTTAGAATTCATGATTGACAGTTCTTTTTTTTCATGACATGAAAATGTGTCACTTCCTACTGACACCCATCGTTTCAGATGAGAAATCTGCCAACATTCCATATTGGTGTTCCCTTATAAGTAATACATCATTTCTTTCTTACTGCTTTCAAGAATTTTTTCTTTGTTTTTAGTTTTTAAAAGTTCGATTATGATTTGTTCTAACAATGTTAGGCCTTCAGATTCATGAACATAATTTGTTTTCCCAATTATTTCAATATTCTTTAATTTCTTTCAACAATTGCTTTGTAGTTTTTAATATATACATTTTGCATGTTTATGTTAAATATTTTCTAAGTATTTTATTCTTTTTGATGCTGTTGGAAATGGAGTTGTTTTCTTAATTTAAGTTTTCGATTGTTCATTGTAAGTGAATAGAATACAAGTTGATTATTGAACATTGATCTTATATCCTGCCACCTTGTTGAACTTGTTTATTTCTTATAATAGTTTTTTAGTGAACTAGGATTTGTCTTGTCTTATTTTTTATTTTCCCTGCCTAGTATTTTCTCATCTTCTTGTATCCCTAAGCTCAGGTCTTTTGCCAAATTTCCAGTTGCTATTTCTTCAAATACTTTTTCATGCTCATCCCATCTAGTGTTCTTTCTGGAGGAGAGCAGAGTTCATGGTGATTTGGGGTCAATGTTCTGGGCATTGTTGGATCATGGGACTGTCCACACTCTTCTTGACTTGTGGCCTGTTGTTCTGAGATGGCTAGTCCCTGCCAGAGCAGGCTTTGCTCCTGGCCAAGTAAGGGGTTATCAGTGCCTGGATTGGGTTTGGAGGATGTACAGGTGCCTCCTGTAGAACCTGCCCTACCAATTTCTAGAAAAGCATGCTGAGGATGCTGTGTGCTACTGACATAAAAGAGTATCATGACCCCAGCCTGAGTTACCAGAAAACTGTCCTCCAGGAGTCACTCTTGCTTCTGCACCCTGACTTTGGAAGAAGGGAAGGTGGCCAGCTGGGTGGCCGGGACCACCATGATTCAGGGCACAGCCCCAGCACAGCCTAAGGCATCCAGAACACTCTGGTAATAGCGCTGGTGTACCACAGCCATTGTGGCTACTGTCTGGGCCTGCAGCTTCATTTTGACCAGGTAAGCAGGGCTCTCCACCAAGGCTCCCATTGTCTTGGCCCTGGTGCCTGTTATCATGTTACCCCTGAACTTCTAGGAAAGGCCAGCCTGGCATGCCAGTAGAAGCAGACACCATTCATGAGACCTTGATAGAAAAGGCAAATGGCTAGTTCCTTCTGCAAAAGGCCCCTGGGGTAGGGCTGTGAGTAGGTACCCAGACCTGCAGCTCCGCTTTCAGCTTCAGCCACATGTTTGCTACTTTCAGGACATTCGTGAAGACAGAGGCCAGGCAACAGGCCATGGCACCCAGCAGTAGGTCTTCATGGGGCACCTTCTCTATGGCCTTCATTCTAGGCACCAGCTGTGCCCAGGTCAGAGACATGTGTGCAGGCCTTAGGGTGGCAGCATTTAGGATGTCTGCACTCTTACAGGGCTGGGGATTGAGGAGGCCTGGGGCCATGTCTGGAGGGCAGGAGTCTCAGTGGGACAGGCCCATGGCTGCCTGGTGACCCCTGGTCTATCTCAGAAGCACTGCCACTTTTTCCCTGAAGTATTTTTTTCCTAGACATTTTTAGGACAAGAAAACATCTTAAAGTGATGGCCTTTTACTTATTTAAGTACTTCAATATGCATCTCTAAAATATAAACACACACTCGTACATAATCACCATTATTGCACCTAACAAAATTAATAATAACTCTTCAATAAACCAGTCCATATTTAAACCAGTTCCATATTTGGGAAAATTTAGATTTCCCCAAAATTTCTTTTTATAATTATTTATCCAAATCAGTGTCTGAATAAGAGCCATAGATCGCATTTAGCTATTACATTTTAAAAGTCTTTTCTCATCTAGAACAGTGATGTCCTCTTCCCTTTCTCATGTCATTAGCTTGCTGAAAAAACTAGGTGAGTTCTGTAGGCTGTCCCACATGATTTTTCAGACTGTTTCATTTCCTGAAAATGAGAAGTAAGGGCTAAATGCTCGATTAGATTCAGTTTCAATTATTTTTAGAAGAAAAAAATACTTCATAAGTGGTATTGTTTAAGTGCTGTTAGAAGAGTAAAAACTGTGGGCCATAGTGGCTCAGCAGGCAGAGTTCTTGCTTGCTATGCTGGAGACCTGGGTTCAATTCCCAGTGCCTGCCCATGTGAAAAAACAAAAAACAAAAAACAAACAAACAAACAAACAAACAAACAAAAAAACTGAGGGGAAAATCTAACTATTCAGTGAAGGGGACTTTTTTTTTTTAAATTAAAAAAATTTTTTAAACGTAACAACATACAAACACGAACATTCTTACCATATGACCATTCCATTCTTGTATAAAATAAAAAAACTCACAATATCATCACCATGATCATTTCTTAGAACATTTACATCAATTCAGAAAAAGAAATAAAAAGAAAAAAGAAAAAAACTCGTACGTACCATACCCTTACTCCTCTCTCCCATTGACTGCTACTATTTCCATCTACCCAATGTATTTTAGCCTTTGTTTCCCCTACTTTTTTCTATACCCCAAAGGGGGCATTTTAAAATAAATTTTCACCTATCTATACAGTGCACACTCAAGTAGACATTAAAAATATGCAGTGGTAGAATATTTAAATATTAATTTAAGAATGTGAAAAATGTTTTTGGTGCAGTAAATGATAAAAACAGGTTATCAAAGCTTAGACAGAATACATGTGTTCATGACTGGCAGCATCTGCCTCATGGCACTATGGATGGTTCTCTTTTAGTGGTGGGATCATAAGTGCTTTGACCTTTTTTCTGTTATGGACTGAATCATGTCCTCCAAAAAGATAGGTTTTTGAAATCCTGGTTGTCATGCCTTGCAGTGTGACCTTATTTGGAAATATGGTTGATACAGATGGAATTAGGTAAGTTAAAATGAGGTCATGTTGGAGCAGGACGGCCCTTAAGGTAATGTGCCTGGGGTCCTTACACAACAGAGAGAAGACACAGGCAGACACAGGGGAGAAGACCACGCTATGACAGTGCAGGCAGAGGCTGAAACAAGCCAAGGAGCCCAAGGATTACTGCCCATTGCCAAAAGCCAGAAGAAAGGAAAGGCATGGGAAAGAGTAGACTGCAGAGTAATTTCCCTGTCAACTTCAGACAGAGCCCTTCCAACACCATGGCTTTGGACTTCCAGCCTCCAGAATTGTGAGATAGTGCATATCTGCTGTTGTAAGCCACTCATTTATGGTACTTTGCTATGGCAACCCTAGGAAACAAACACATTTCCTCTGCAGGAAATGAAGAAAAGAGAGATAAACAATGACCCTACATTACTATGTAATTACACTAATATAAAACAAATGGAAGTTATCTTAAAAAAGCACCTTCCCAGAAAGCAAATGGTGTAAATAGCATGTAAATCTCATGACCTTGCCTAGGTCCCTCAACTCCACCAGACCACCCTCTTTAAAGAGGGAAATGCACGAGGAAGCAAAGCAAGATGACTGGGTGGAATTAGAAACCAGGTGTAAATGTAGTTTAACAAGAAGAGTCGCTAGCTGCTCCTTTCAGCCCAGAGATTTAAGGAGCCCTGAGTGCAGGAATGCCTCACCCAGAGACTGAGACACACCGGGCAGTCACCCTAGACGCAGTGCAGATGTGTCATGTGGTCACCTCCCCCAGGTCCATGGCAAGTGGCACCCAAGGCCAGACAAGGCCACAGCTGAGAAGGGAGGACCTAACTCCTGTCACCATGCCATTTCCCTTTTGGGCTCCTCTTTGGATGGTTGCCTACCTTTACCACTTCTTATTTTCAAATGACTTTCTCCAACCCTCGTCTTCTTCCTCAATTCAGGGATATGCCCTCACCCCAACCTACCCCCACCAACCAAAGATTCTTATTGTATTCTGCAGGAGCTTCTCCTTTTCGATAATTAAAAAAAAAATTATTCTGATAACCTACATACAATCTAGAACTTCCCTTTTTTTGATTTTTTAAAAACTTTTTATTAATTAAAAAAAATACAGGAAACACAAACATTCCCAACACATACACTCAGCAATTCACAATATCATCACATAGTTGCATATTCATCATCATGATCATTTCCCAGAACATTAGCATCAATTCAGAAAAAGAAATAAAAAGACAACAGAAAAATATAACACACAGAAAAAAAAAATTTACAGGCCATACCCCTTACTGATCCCTTTCATTGATCACTAGCATTTCAAACTAAATCCATTTTAACATTTGTTCCCCCTATTATTTATTTTTATTCCATATGTTCCTGTCATCTGTTGACAAGGTAGATAAAAGGAGCATCAGACACAAGGTTTTCACAATCACACAGTCACATTGTGAAAGCTATATCATTATACAATCATCAAGAAACATGGCTACTGGAACCAGCTCTACATTTTCAGGCAGTTCCCTCCAGCCTCTCCATTACTTCTTGGATAACAAGGTGATATCTACTTAATGCATAAGAATAACCTCCAGGATAACCTCTCAACTCTGTTTGGAATCTCTCAGCCATTGCCACTTTGTCTCATTTCACTCTTCCCCCTTTTTGTCGAAAAGGTTTTCTCAATCCCTTGATGCTGGGTCTCAGCTCATTCTAGAGTTTTTCTCAATCCCTTGATGCTGAATCTCAGCTCATTCAGGGATTTCTGTCCCATGCTGCCAGGAAGATCCACACCCCTGGTAGTCATGTCCCACGTAGACAGGGGGAGGGTGGTGAGTCTGCTTGCTGCGTTGGCTGGAGAGAGAGGCCACATCTGAGCAACAAAAGAGGTTCTCTTGGGGGTGACTCTTAGGCTTAATTTTAAGTAGGCTTGACCTATCCCCTGTGGGGTTAAGTTTCATATGAACAAACCCCAAGACTGGGGGCTCAGCCTATAGCTTTGGTTGTCCACACTGCTTGTGAGAATATCAAGAATTCAACTTGGAGAA
>PVIY010058479.1:0-12446 GCA_004026745.1 Myrmecophaga tridactyla | reverse complement strand
GGGCATGCAGGGAAGAGCCCCGAGGGGGTGTGCGTGGCGAGAGAAGAGGACAGGCAGGGAGAGGCAGCAAGTCCGAAGGTCTCACTTGCCATTTAGGGGGCTGGATGGACCCTGAGAGCAGGAGGATGTTCTAGCACTTCCGAGATCTGAATTCCAGCTTCCATCTATTGTTCCACAACTTTGTATCAAGTCTGTAACTTTATTTCTTTCAGGTCACTTGACTGTTGCTCAAAGCCAGGTCTTTGCAACCCTAAGCTTCCAGAAAGTTAGGTGTCAGGGCTGCTGGGGTGCAGGGACACACCAGGGGGGGGCTTCGCTGCTCTTGCTGGCCCTCTTGCTGCCTGCCCTCCACAGTCCATGCCACACCCGCAATCCATGCATCACCCAGGGCCCCACCTTCCACGCAGCACCCAGGGCCCCCCACCTTCCACGCAGCCCCAGAGCCCCTCCAGCTGTGCCGGCCTGGGGCCTGGCTGGGGGAAGGAGCAGGGGCTTGAGGCCAGCAGTGGGGAGACCAGGGCTCCCGTTGTCTTGGGCCCTGGGTGGGGGGGGGGGGCAGGGCAGCTGACTCCAGACAAGCAGCATCATAACCCTAGAGCGCAGGAGTGGGGCAGCCCCAGATTCCTACTGCAGATGTAAAATATGATGACTGAAGAAACACCTTATAACAGGGTTTTTTGCTGCTCCTCGTGGGTCAGCTGAGAGCAGGGGCACGGGTCAGAGTCAGAGGTAGCACGATATGTCCTAAGTCTGGAAGGCTCCCTAGGCAGAGACCAGGCCCCACCCCCACCCCCGCCGCTAGCACAAACCCTGGTCTGGGTAGCGCAGTCGTGAGACATTGGTGAAACGGCAGCCAGCCCAGGCCTAGCTGGTGGACTCAAACTTTGCAGAAAAACCAGGTCAGTGGAAGAATGCACAAGATGCAGCCAGACAAAGGAGTGGGAGAGAGGGAGAGAAAAAAGGAGAGGGAGAGGGACAGAAAGGGAGAGAGAATGGTGGGGGTGGCGAGGGAGGGAGAGGAAGAAAGTGAGGGGGAGAGAGAGAGCCCCTCCTTCCTCGGGCCGCAGGCTTGTGGTGGGAAAGCTTGTTTCCACTGCTTGAAGTTCTCAGGCAAGTGGCGGCTGACAACCGTGGCCACTTTCCCCCGGATTTATAGAACTCCATGCCTCCATAGACCTCCAGCCTCAATTCAATGGTGTCTCTCTTTTTGCCGAAGACTACCATTTCTGAGAGCTGCTAATTTTAAAAATATGATGGTGTTATTGAATATAAAAATGATACATACACAATCTTGGACCTCGAGAAAATCATGCATTCACAATCATACATTCAAAAATCTCGAACATTCAGAAAAGTACAAAAAAAGGTAAAAAGCAACCATACTCCCAGCACCCAGAGGTAACTCCTAGGACTATTCTGCTGTGTTTCCATGTCATCGGAACCACTGAGCACACTGCTTTCTCCTGTTTCATGGCTATTCTCAACAATCCTCTCTGCCCTCTGCCCCCATTGCCACCTGTTGAAGTCCCACCTTCTCTTCGAAGTCACCTCCAATAGCACTTCCTTCAGGAAGCATCCCAGCCCCCCGGCAGCCATCCGAGAGGGAAGTTCTATATTCCTAAAGCCCTTTGCATCCTGCACGTGTTGACTTTTTGTATTCCAATTATTTGTATTTGATTGAGGATGTGGGCTGGATTTTATCCGATTGCATGTATGCCACCCTCTCCTTCTGACACACACACACGCTGTATTGCTTGACCAGAACCTAAAAAGGAATCCATCCTCTTCTTCACCCTGGCCTCAATGCCCTCTTACTTCCAGATGAAATCACTTTTCCTTTCCTTGTTCGTCATGGGGTGCATTTCAATTATCAATGATTTTTTTGTCGCTCTATACTTGGGATTATGCTGAAGCTGTTCTTTTCCTGCTACATGAGTCTTAGAGGCATTTAACATTACAGTAAAAATGCTTTAACTTAAAGAGTCCCTATTACATGCCAGGCATTGGAATAGATGATTATGGATATTTTCTGACTTAACCACAACTGTGGAAGAGATATTATTACTATCTTTTCACCAATGTGAATACTGAGACTTAGCAAGGCAATGTAACTTGCCCAAGCTTCCTTGACTAATGAGAGGAGGTCCTGGGATTTAACCCCCAGCTGCCTGGCTCCAAGGCTAGTTGCCTTTCCTCGAAGTTTCTCAGGCCCTGTGGGAGGGGCCTGCCCCTGTCCACTCTGTCCCTGCAGCAAGAGGCAGCGGGCAGGTGCCTCAGGGCCTGTGGTCTCAATGGCCCGAGCCAGGGCTTCTCCCTCTAGGGGGCCATGCAAGCTCAACCCGGCTCCTTGGCTGTGGGAACGCTGGCTGGCTCTGGAAGCTGCAAGGGAGCCTCGTGGATGTGTGTGGAATCTGAGGTCCCAGGAGGCTGAGAATTTCCAGACTGGATGAGCGGCCTGCGGGCAGGCAGTGTCAGAAGTGTGTGCTTCTTACTGCCTTGGAGAAGTGCACTGGGAGGCAGGGCTGGGGGTGACTTGCCCGGCAGGGAGGTCCAGGGCTGAGCTCTGCCGGAGAGGACACATCTTTCTTTCCCAAACCACTCCTCCTTCCCAACCAGGCTCAGCCCTGCTCACCAAAGTTCTGAGGTTGTTGCTGCTGCTTCTGTGGGGTTCTCCCTTCTTTCATGATGTGGCAGACCAGGTACAGGCTCTCGTTCAGGTTAGGCTTTGTCTCGAGCCCAGCACTGCCAGCTGTAACCTTGAGCAAGTCCCTCGCCTTCTCAGGGGTTCCCTACCTACAAAACGGGAAGAATGACAC
The DNA here is from genome assembly GCA_004026745.1 of Myrmecophaga tridactyla. Taxonomy (NCBI): domain Eukaryota; kingdom Metazoa; phylum Chordata; class Mammalia; order Pilosa; family Myrmecophagidae; genus Myrmecophaga; species Myrmecophaga tridactyla. The sequence goes on along the minus strand of PVIY010058479.1, from coordinate 9,630 downwards.
CCAGCCTCACAGGGCTGGGCTGAGGATTATATGGATGATGGAGAGAAATTGACATGCTGTAGGTGCTTGAAGCTCTCTGTCCTCCTTTCGGATGGATATCAGAAGACAGTGGGAGGGCAGTTGGAAACTCCTGAGAGAGTGAAGTGGGCTGGGGTGGGGATGCTGGGAGGGACAGGCCAAGCCGTGGCCAATCCCTCCTTTTTGTTTTTCCACCTGGTGGAGGGGAATCCCTTCACTGGCCACTCCGTCTTTTGCTCTGATGACACCTGCTGTTCTAAACCTCTGTGTGGGCTCAGAATCAGCTTTGCTGATTCATTTCCAGGAGACAGTGGAACACGCTCTGGCGGGGCTCCACCACCGTGTGGCCTGGGGCAAACAAGTTGCTCAATCATAGAGCCTCAGTTTTCATGTCTGTAAAATGGGGACATTGATAGCACCTATCTTACTGGGTTGACTAGGATGATTAAATTGGATCCTGCATGGGTCGGACTTGGCCCAGAGCCTGCAGGTAGACGGGGCTTGATCAGACCTGGCTGCTGTTCGTCACCATTCTCATCAGCAGCAGTCCTAGCGACCGGCTGGCTGCCTCCTTAACCCAGGCCGGCTGTCTTGGAAAAATGCCCTCTGGGGGCGTGTGGCAGGTTCACCAGAGGGCCCTTGGCCCCGCGCCTGACAAGCCACGTCATCTGAGGAGCAGCAGCCCAGGCGTCAGCACAGTCTGCGTTCCAGCCGCCGTCCTCCTTGGCAGAAACTTCAAAAAGCCCGGAGGGAGTCGTTACTCAGGCAGGCTGGGGGGGCCTTCTGAGATGTCAGGCCCGGACGCGAGCTCAACCTGACCATGATGCTGAGTGCAATGAGAAGCAGCTGCTGTGCGCCTGGGCGGCCTGAAGCCCGGGGGCTGGGTGGGGCTAGGGGAGGATAAGTTCAAGGGCAGGGGTGAGGAAGAAGGCGAGGCCCCTGAAGGAGGGCTGCAGCCTTGGGGGACTCTCGCTCCACCCCAGGTCTTGCGTGGAGCCCCTGGAGACAGAGCCCTGGTTCCTTCTATAGAACTTCCCAGAAACTGCAAAAGCTACGAATGGACCCCCCAAAGCTGAGAGCTCCTCCTCCTCCTGGGGAGAAAGTCACCTGGGAGGGAAGGGGCTCAGGTGACCACTCTGCCTCGGGTTCTCTCTGCGAGAGTGCGGGCTCGGAGCTCCCTGTGAGGGGCAGAAGGGAAGGGGCTTCCTTTGGGGGACTATCAGTCCCTTCGTCGTGAACCTGGCTCTGTGCTAGGTCTGGGGGGGCGGGTACCGAGCTGGGAAGGACCCTGGGGGGCTTGGAGTGTGGGGCAGGGGAATAGGCATGCAAACACAGCCCAGGCCGTGAGCTGGCAGAACAGCCCAGCGTCTCAGAGCACAGAACCGGGCTTGATTCCTGTCGCCTAGTAGCTGTGTGACACCCTTTACTCCTCGGTGTCTCATTTCCACGTCTGTAAAATGCAGTAACAGCCCCTGCCTTGTAGAGCAATTTTGTGAGGGGTTAATTGTGAGAACGTGAGAGAAAAACTATTTGGAATGGGACTGGCTTGAGCACATCCTGTATTTGTGCTCGGCGCTTTTATTAAGTGTCCCCTGCATTTAATAGTAGAATCCATAGAGGTGGATTCGGGCCCCCAGCGGGAATATAAATAGGAGTAGTTGAAATCTGAGTTGTTGGCTACAGTACAGCCCGGGAAAGAGAAGGACAGGGGAGGCCGAGAATGCGTGGTAAACACCCACTGTGTGTTCAGCAGTGCTAGGTGCTTTGCATACCTCGGCTCACTTAATCCTCAAACCGCCTCTCTGAGGAAGGTGTTAACGTCTCCCCCAAAGAGGAAATGAGGCCCACGGGACGTCACACAGACTCTGGATCTCTGACTTTTAATTCTACACCTGCCCCCCGCCCCCACGCCTTGAGTTTAGCTCCAACTGCCTTCAGGTAAATCAGACTTGTGGGAGGAGAGATCCGAGCCCTTGTCTGGTGAGCACGGCTTAGCAGCAACGGCGCTATGGAGTCAGATGCAAACCCCACATCATATGCAGATATTTTCATTTATTTGCTTGTTTTAACTCTGCCAAGAACCTCAAAGGAGCATCATTCCTGGAGGATTTGTCACCAAAACATCTGTTCCCTGTGCCTCGTGTAAAGTTGGGACCCATGCAGAGACTGATTTGGAGGGTTTGGCCACCCCTGAGTGGGCTAAAGCTTAGACCACGGGCCTAACCCTTCACTGGGGCACAGGAAGGTGCCAGCGGAGTTAACTCCTGGTCCAGGAGAGCAGGGCAAGCCTGGCATCCTATCTCCCAGTCTCCTTGTCACCCCAGGAGGAGATGACTAATTAATGAACCCATGCTGGGTGCTGGGCCCACTACCTGTGCTACCCTAGTTAACAAAAATCGTGTCAGCTGTTGACCCCATGATGATAAAGAACCAGGGGCCCAGGGAGGTTAAGTAAACTGTCCTAGGTCACACAGCCAGGAAGCGGTTATCTGAGATTCAAACGGGTCTCCGGAGCCTGCCACGGTCACTCTCCAGGTCTGAGGGGGACACTTAGGCTTCTTATCAAAGTCCTTACTTGTTTGCAGCTCAGTTCCTCTCAGGTGTGGCTTTTTATTTTTCCTGTTTCTTTTCTTTTTAGAGGCCCTGGGGGTTGGAGTGAGAGACCGTAGGTGGGTGGTGTTACTTTACACAGCTGATTTGCCTCGTACGTCATCCGAACACCCAGTTCCATTCACGGAGGAAGTGAGAGGTGCCCAGTTTGGTTACGCAGAATGCAGCTGGACTGCCTGAAACGAAACACGGTGGCTACTCCGAAGGGGCAACAGCCCTGAACTGGTACAGAGTTGAGTCACAGCAGATGCCACTCCCTCAAAAAATAAAAAATACCACACTATTATCTCGGGAGCTGGCCCCTCACGCAGGTCATTTCCACCCCCACTTCCTGGAATCCACATTAAAGGGAAATAAAAGGAGCAGAGACCAACCTTGGGTACGATGGGGCCTCATGAACGGAATCTAGGTTACGTGGGGCCCTAAGACTTAAAATATGGGGGCACTCTGAGAAAATGGGTACAAAATTAAGAAAACTAAATTAGGAACAAAAGAAAATATTTATTGAGATTGGGAGGGGGGACCCACATGAAATGACTGATCCCCTGCAGGTATTGGTTCTCTTTTTTTGGAGACCTCTTTTGGGAGTTTGCATATATGGAAATGCTTCCTGTTCCCACGGTGGTACCTCCCCCCCCCCACTCCCCATCCCCCTTCCCGCCCTGCGTACAGCACTTGCTGACTCCACACAGCTTTCTGCTCTCATAGGGGCCCGGAAGCTGTTTCGTCACTTTACAGTAAGTGCGCCTCTGCCGAGACGCCAGGGTGTAAGATCCTGAAAGCTGTGGGGCTTAGACACCGGCCCCGACTCCAGTGAATTGAATGAGAGCTATGGACCCTCTCCAAGAAAATGCAAATTTACGTCCATTACATTTTTTGTTTGTACGTTTGTTTTTTTAATTTTTGATCATTCCGTTCTACATATATAATCAGTAATTCACAATATCATCGCATAGTTGCATATTCATCATCATGATCATTTCTTGGAACATTTGCATCTATTCAGAAAAAGAAATAAAAAGAAAACAAAAAAAAAATTCATACATGATTGCCTTGGCATAACTTTTTTTTATTCAACATAATAACATACAAACACAAACATTCTTACTATATGATCATTCTATTCTTTTTTCTTTTTATTTAAATGCAAATTTATGTCCATTACATTTTTTGTTTTTTGAAATAGCTAATTAAATTTTTTTTTAATTTTTATTGCTATACATTATATATTCACATACCATGTAATCATCCAAAATGTACAATCAGTGGTTCACAATATCATCATATAGCTGTGCATTTATCACCATCGATGTTTTCTTTTCTTTTTTTTTTTTGTGAAAAATAACATATATAGAAAAAAAAGCAACAAATTTCAAAGCACATCACAACAATTAGTTGTAGAACAGAATATGTCCATTAGATTTTACATCTTCAGGGGGTCTTAGACCACTCATCTATGGATCATAAGGAATTCTTTTTTTTACTTTTTATTTTTTAATTTTTTGTATGGACAGGCACTGGGAATGGAACGTAAGGAATTCTTGATGGTGCAGTCCATTCATTTCACAGATTAGGCAACAAATTCCCAGAGGGGCAAGTGATTTGCTCAAGTTCACATAGTAAGCTGGGAGCAGACTCAGGACTCCCAGCCAGCCCCCTGACTCCCTCCCAACGCCCACAGAGGTGGCCTTTCAAATTCAGCACCGGACAGGGTGGGTCTCCAGGGAAGGAGTCCCCAAGTTAGGGCCCCTCAGTGGGTCTTTCTTTCCTAGACATATATTTTTGCCTAGTGCAGCTCAGAGAGGGCAGCAACGATGGCATTCAAACACAAAGAGGAAAAGAAAAAGACCACAGGGTCTGGGAATAAATGCCTTGAGAAACATAAAGGAGGGAGAGAGACAAGCAGGGACGGGAGACTGGTGAGGGGGTGGAGAAAGTGAGAGAGAAACATAAGCAAATAACATGCAAATCTGAGAATGAACTCAGAGCTGCTCCATTTGATACCTGGGGGTCTGAGTTCAGGGGAAATCCCAGTAAATGTCCTTCATATTGGGCCCTGCCTGAGCCCCTTTCGTGCCCCACTCTCCCCCTTGGACCCCCGTTAGGTGTCCGCACAGCACCCCAAACTTTGTGCGTCACAGGTGTGGTTCCTCTGCCTGCACCGCTTTCCCATCCCCCCACCTCCTTCCCACGCCAAGCAGCCCACCCACCCCGCAGCTGCACTGGGGCCGCGTCACTTCCTCAGAGAACCTTCCCTGGGCCCCCAGCTACCCGAGGCCCCTGACCCTCTCCTCCCAGCCCCTGGCTCTTCTCCTTCATTACACACAGGGTCAATTACAGTTCCAGATCCGTGGGTCTGATTCAGGCCTGTGCCCCACGCTAGATATTACGCTTCATGAGTGTGAGCTCTGGGTCTGCTCCTTTGGCCCCTTCCGCCTGACAGATGGACGCTGTAAACAATTACTTGCTGATTTAAATGAATAGTGGCATCTGGTGATTTGAACTGCTGGATTCCAATCCTGCCGCCTCGGGGCGCCTGGGACAGACCCCACTGGCCAGCTCAGCCCTGAAATCCCTGCCCAGCTAGGAGCTGGCCGGAGCCTGCAGCTTGCGGGGTGCACGGGGAAAGTACGCCAAGGCCGGCTGAGAGTGTCCCAAGGGCCAAGCACATCCCACCCCCAGGCAGGGCTGTGTGTGCCTTGAAGTGGGTTCTGGGCACCCTGTCCTCTTCTCAAGAGCCCAAGCCTTAGAGGGGTGGTAGCGCAGCAGACACTGAACCCGGCACCCCCAGCCGAGGTCCTTCCTGCTGAGCTCTTCTGCACATAAGGCAGCCAGCTCTCCAGGGCAGCCTGCTATTCATTCAAAAATACCCAGGTATTTTTTCCTTTCATTCCATTTATCTTGGGGTAGAGTGTATTCTTTTTTCTTTTTCAACTTGACGCCCACGACTCCATGACTGATGCGGTGTGTGACTAACTCCCCCAGCCACCAGGGAGCCCCGATCCATTCTTCTTTCTTCTTCCTCTTCTCAGTACTGGGCTGGCCAGTGGGGAGGGGAAGGATTTACGTGACAAAAAAGCAGTGAGCTGCGACCTGTTTTCCTCCTTCCAAAGTCGCTGCCAGGGGAGCAGGGGTGCAGGTGGAGGGGAGCAGGTACCCGTTTGAACAAATTCCCCTTAGCAGTCAGTTCATCTCTCCCCCTCTTCCCCTCTCCCCAGCAGCCGTGGGTGGGAGCTGGCCATGGGCTATCCCCTCCCTCCGGGGACTCCTCTTAAACATACACCAGCAGGTGCCTTCCTTCCCCCCCATCCCCACCCCGCCCTGGATGAAATGATCAGCATGAAATTGTTTAACAAGATGCTCCAGATACTTCCTTTTCTTGTACCAATCGCCTTTGCAGAGGGACTAGAAATAAGCTGTGATGGGATGTTTAGGCAGCTGACTGGAGCCAACTGGTGCCGATGGGGAAGATGCTGGCACTGGCTGACTGGGCGCCCTGCTTATCATCTCCAGTTAATCACGATGTGGCTTTCGGCAGTGTCCTGCGGGCTGAGTGGATCTGAGACATCCTCCAGGTCAGGGTGACTCGTCTCGGAGTCATGACAGGCCCCCCAGCCCCCCTCCCTGTCTTACTCAACCTGTGACTCTGCCTTTGATCACTGCATCGTGGCTTTAGCTACTTTGTCTTTGTTCTGGAAAAGCCTTCGCATCCTCTCTGTCACAGCCTCCCTGACCTCACAGGGACAGGGCATCAAAGACAGTCACTGATCCGCAAATAGCGCTTCTGCTGCCAGGTGAGCGGCAGGGCTTGGAGGTAGGGGACTTTGAGGGAAATGGTAGGAAATGCCTAAATAGAAAGAAACAGTTAGTTGGCTTTTATTACAGCACCTGGCACTTCATCACACCTGCCCCAATGCATTCTTGTTGAATGAGTGAATGAATGAGTGTGTGAATGAATGAATGAATGCCCAGGCTTCCTAAGGGTGTGAGAAGCAACATGGAGGTGATCTGGCCCACAGCCTCTGGCTTGCACTGCCCAGCTTTGAACATTGACTCAGCCACTTGCTAGCCGTGCAAGCTTGGGCAGGATGAGCAATCTGTGTCCAATTTCTTCATCTCTAAAATGAGCATAATAAGAAATAGTTATGTGTAAATCACTCAAAGACACTGCTTGGCATCGTACAAGTTTGCTAGTATTATTAAGACTAGAAAGACAGTCACTCCCAGGAGTTGAAGGTTATTTTTGGCCACGAACTGTGAATTTCCTTATTTCGCAGGCATTCAAATCTGCCCCATTCACTCCCCACCCCCCACAAGCTCCTCCAACACTCGTTGAACCATCTATTGCAGGGGTCAGCAAACTTTTTCTGTGAAGGGTCAAATAGTAACTATTTTAGACATTGTGGACCACACAGTGTCTGTCACAACTGTGTGGCCTGAAAGCTGCCATACACAACATGTAAAGGAATGCACAGGGCTGGGTTTCAATAAAATTTAATTTACAAAAACAGGAGGCTGGCCAGAGTTAGCCTGCAGGCTACAGTTTGCCAACCCCAGATCTATTGCAATTACACCATTCTACAAAACTCTGCGGCAATCTGCCTCTTCTAAGAAGCCTGCCCAGATCTCTGCTGTGAGATTTCAATTTCCTCTTTCTGGACTTCCAAGGCACTGGGTTTGGGAGAAGCTTAGAAACATGGAAAGAGTGACGAGAAATCTGGGGTTAAGCTCTGGCCCTCCTACATGAACAAAGCACTTGCTATCTGTGGGGCCTTTGTTTGTCCATCTGCAAAAGAGGCATAAAAATGTGTGCTCTATATACTGTCTTAATTCCTAGGGCTGCCACAACCAAATACCACAAATGTGGTGGCTTAAAACAACGGAAGTTTACCGTTTCTTTGTTATGGAGGCTAGAAGTCTAAAATTAAGGTGTTAGCAGAGCCATGCTTCCTCCTAAATCTTTAGGGGAGAATCCTTCCCTGTCTCTTCTAGCATCTGGTGTTTGCCAGCCATCCTCGGCATTCCTTGGTTTGTAGATGCATCACTCTACTCTCTGCCTCCATCTTCACATGATCTTCTCCCCAGTGTCTGTCCCTGTGTCCAAATTTCCCTCCCCTTGTAAGGACACCAATCAGATTGGATTAGGATCCATTCTAATCCAACTTGGCCTTAACTAATCACAGCTTTAAAGACCCTATTTTCAAATAAGGTCACATTCACAGGTTTGGGGCTTTGGACTTGAACATAGCTCTTTGGGAAACACACATTCAACCTGTAATCCCTACCTTACAGAGTTTTAAGATCAAATAGACTAAGGCACGTGAAAGCAACTTGCAAACTCCAAAGCACTACACAAGTGGAAAGGGAACCTCATGGTGTCACGAGAGCCCAGCAGAGTACTAGGCACTTAGTCAGTATTGAGCACACCAAATCCCAGTATCAGGCATCTTGGTAGATGTCTGTATGTATGTTGAGTCCCATGGTTGGATAGAGAACTCAAGGGACACAGGCCAGGGGGAGAAGGGCAGCATTTCCGGGGGTGGTTCTGCAGAAGGTTTGTCTACTTGAGATGTAGGCTGGGGTCTGACTGAAGCGGATCAGGATTGCCACAGCAGGGAAGAAGGCATATGAAGGCAGACGTGGTTTGAAATCTATATTCGTTTTCTGAGGCTGTTGTAACAAACTCCCACAAACGTGGTGGCTTAAAATGAGAAATGTATTCTCTCACAGCTCTGGAGGCCAGAAGTCCAAAATCAAAGTGTCGGCAGGGCTGCACTTATTCCAAAAACCCCAGGGGAGGCTCCTCCCTTGCCTCTCCCAGCTGCTGGTGGCTGGTGGCATTCCTTGGCATTTCTTGGCCTGCAGCTGCATCTCACCATTCTTTACCTCCGTCTTCACACCACTTTCTCCTCTTATAATTACAGCTGCCATTGGGTTTAGGGCCCACCCAGGTAATCCAGGATGAACTCATGTCAAGATCCCTAATTATATCCACAGGCCCTTTTTCCAAATGAGATCATAGTCCCAGGTTCTAGGGATTTGGGTGTGGCTCTATCTTTTGGGGGGCCACCACAAAACCCACTACAGTATCTTACTATTTTCACTTAACTTTCTGTCTAAGTATTTCCAATGCCATTTAACACTCTTCCAAAAATATTTTTGATGGTTTCCTAATATTCTGATCTGCGGATATATCATAACCAACTCAATTCATTTTCCTCTTGCTAGACATTTAGATTGCTCATGATTTCCCACTATTTTAGATAAGGATACAATGCAGGGGCTTTGGAATCAGACATTTCCAGAATTTGGCCCTGCTATTTGCCAGGGGTGTGAGCATAGTCAAGCTTTACAACTCTCTCTGAGCCTCCAGTTTTCTCATTGGTAAAATGGGGATCATAATACTTATCTCATGGCTCAGAGGATTAAGTGAAAGAATATATGTAAAGTGGCCAGTGGCAGCGTTTGGCACATGTAAGTGTTGAGTAAATTGCAGCCACTATCATATTATTTACCTTGATGACATCTCATTTGATTGCCATACAATTGAAAGGCTCTTGATTTGTATTGTTCAATTGCTTTCCAAAAAAAAAAAGCATCTACAGAGACACTCAGCCTTACCCAATCTTACGAAGTCTCTGGCTCTGATGGCCACCTTAATCAATGGATAAGAATTTTACAAGTATCTGTTATGGAAGCAGGCTTAGGCTTTGGAGAGATGACATCTACTTGGGACGACCAAATCACATCCATGAAATAAGACAAACAATAAAATATAGAATTTATTAAATCAGCAAATGTTTATTGAGCGCCTACTGTGTTCCAACTCCTATCATGGATGATGGATATTATACACTAGTGAACAAAACAGGAATGGTCCCTGCCCTCACGTAGTTTATAATCTAGTAGGCTAGAACCAGGTTCCAGTACTTCATTCCTATAGCAGAGTTCAGAGAGAGTAGAGACACTTGGGGACCCAGTGGGCAGGAGGCTTCAAGGAGG
>PVIY010058478.1:0-12550 GCA_004026745.1 Myrmecophaga tridactyla | reverse complement strand
GCTTAACTAGCATCCTGTATGATATATTCAAGATCCTGAAGAGAAAGACTTCCAGCCAAGAATTCTGTACCCAGCCAAACTGACCTTCAAAACTGAAAGAAAGATTAAAGTTTTCACAGGCAAAGAAGTCAATGAGAGACTGGCACGACAAGAAATACTAAAAGGAGTTCTGCCAGTGGGAAAAAAAAGACAAGAGAGGGAGGTCTAGAGGAAGGCACAAAATTGAAGAGTACCCCTAAGGGTAATTTAAAGAATACAAAGAGAAAGAGAGAAAATAATATATAGATGTGATGAATAAAATGAAAAAGATAAGATGGTGGATTCAAGAAATGCCTTTTCAGTAATAACTTTGAATGTTAATGGACTAAACTTACCAATTAAAAGATACAAGTTGGCAGAATGAATTAAGAAACACAACACAGCTATATGCTACTTACAAGAGACTTATCTTATACACAAGGATACAAATAGATTGAAAGTGAAAGGATAGAGATAGATTTTCCACAAAAGTTGTAACCAAAAGAAAGAAGGAGTAGCTATACTAATATCAGAATAGACTTTAAATGTAAAGACATCATAAGAGACAAAGGACAGTATATACTAATTAAAGGGTCAATTCACCAAGAAGATATAACAATCATAAATATTTATGCTCCCAATTAAGGAGCTCCAAAGTATATGAGATAGACATTGACAAAACTGAAGGGACTGATAGATGTTTCAACAATAATAGTAGGAGATTGCAATACACCACTCTCCTCTATAGATAGAACAACCAGACAGAATATAACCATGGAAAGAGAGAAGTTAAATAATCTGATAAATGGATTAGATCTAACAGACATATATAAGTCATTGCACTCCAAAGTACAAGAATAGACAATTGTCTCTAGTGCTCATGGATCATTCTCCAAAATAGATCATATGCTGGGGCACAAAATAGGTCTTTATAAACTTAAAAATATTGAAACTATTCAAAGCACTTTCTCTGATCACAGTTGGATGAAGCTGGATCTTAATAATCAACAAAGAACAAGAACATTCACAAATATATGAAGATTAACACACCCTTAAAAAACCAGTGGGTCAAAGAAGAAATTGCTGGAGAAATAGTAGCTAACTGGAGATGAATGAAAATCAGAATACAAATTATCAGAATTTATGGGATATGGCAAAGGCTGTGCTGAGAGGGAAATTTATTGCCCTAAATACTTATATTAAAAAACAAGAAAGAGCAAAAATCAAGGACTTAACAGCACACCTGGAGGAACTTGAGAAAGAACAGCAAACTAAAACTAACCCCAAGGCAAATAGAAGGAGAGAAATAACAAAGATTAAAGCAGAGATAAAAGAATAGGAGAACAATAGAAAGAATCAATAAAACCAAAATGTGGTTCTTTGAGAAAATCAATAAAATTGATGGACCACTAGCAAGATTGACAAAAAAAAGAGAGAAGATGCAAATAAACAAAATCAGAAGTGAGAAAGGGTGTGAAGAAATAAAAGAAATCATAAGACGATATCATGAACAACTTTACTCCAACAAACTAGACAACATATATGAAATTGACAAATTCTTGGGCACACAAAAACAAGATACACTGACTCAAGATCTCAACAAACCAATCACAAGTAAAGAGGTTTAATCAGCCATGAAAAATCTTCCAACAAAGAAAAGCCCAGGATCAGGTGGCTTCACAGGGGAATTTTAATGAACATTCCAAAAGAACTAATACCAATCCTGCTCAAAGTTTTCAAAAAAATTGAGGAAAAAGGAACTCTACCTAATTCATTTTATGAAGCTAATATCATTTTAATGCCAAAACCAGATAAAGATGCTATAAGAAAGGAAACCTACAGGCCAATCTCCCTAATGAACACAGATGCAAAAATTCTCAATAAAATATTAGCAAATCTAATCCAACACCACATTAAAAGAATTATACACCATGACCAAGTGGGGTTTATATCAGGAATGCAAGGATGATAAAATGCAAGAAAATCAATTAATTAATTAATGTAATACAGCACACTAACAAATCAAAAGGAAAAAAACACATGATCATCTCATTTGATGCTAAAAAAGCATTCGACAAAATTCAGCATCCTTTTCTGATAAAAGCCCTCCAAAAGATAGGAATCAAAGGTGTTATGGTCAGGTTCATGTGTCAACTTGGCCAAGTGGTGGTACCTGTTTGTCTGGTTGGGCAAGTGCTGGCCTGTTGTTTGTGTGAGGACATTTCATAGAATTAAATCATGATCACGTAAGCTGCATCCACAGCAGATTCCATTTGTAATCAGCCAAGGGGAGTGTCTTCTGCAATGAGTGATGCTTAATCTAATCACTGGAAGCCTTTTAAGGAGGATTCAGAAGAGACAGACTCTCTTCCTGCTTCGGCCAGCGAGCCTCTCCTGTGGAGTTTGTCCAGACCCTCCATTGGAATCGTCAGCTTCACAGCCTGTCCAACAGGTTTTAGACTCTATGTTTCCATGGTTACATGAAGCACTTTTATTAAATTTATATTTATAAATATTTCCTGTTGATTCTGTTTTTCTAGAGAACACTAACTAATACAAAAGATAACTACCTCATTATGATAAAGGGAATATATGAAAAACCAAAAGCCAGCATCATACTCGATGGAGAGAGACAGAAAGCCTTCCCCCTAAGATCAGGAACAAGACAGGGATGCCCACTGTCACCACTATTATTCAACATTGTGCTAGAAGTTCTAGCTAGAGCAATCAAGCAGGACAAAGAAATAAAAGGCATCCAAACTGGAAAAGAAGTAAAACTTTCATTAATTGCAGATGATATGATACTATACTTGGAAGATCCTGAGAAATTTATAACAAAGTTACTTGAGCTAATAAATTCAGCAAGGTGGCAGAATATAAATTTAATGTGCAAAAATCAGTAACATTTCTATGCACAAGCAATGAATTAGCTGAGGAGCCAGTTAAGGAAAAAATTCCATTCAAAATAGCAACTAAAAGAATCAAGTACTTAGGGATGAACTTAACTAGGGATGTAAAGGACTTGTACACAGAAAACTCTATAACATTGCTCAAAGAAATCAAAGGAGATCTAAATAGGTGGAAAGACATTCCCTGCTCATAGGCAGGAAGGCTAAATATAGTTAAGAGGTCAATTCTCCCCATACTGATCTGTAGATTCAACACAGTACCAATCAAAATTTCAACAATGTACTTTGAAAATTTGGAAAAGCTAATTAGGAAATTCATCTGGAAGAGAAAGAGACCCTGAATAGCTAAAAGCATCCTAAAAAAGAAGAATGAAGTACAAGGATTAACACTCCCTGAATTTAAAACCTATTATAAAGCCACAGTGTTCAGAACAGCATGGTACTGGCACAAAGATAGAAGCACTGACCAATGGAATCAAATCGAGAGTGCAGAAATAGACCACCAAATCTATGGTCAACTGACTTTTAACAAGGCTCCCAAATCTTCTGAACTGGGACAAAATAGTCTTTTCAATAATTGGGCATGGAAGAACTGGATTTCAGTAGTCAAGAGAATGAAAGATGACCCATATCTTACACCCTATACAAAAATTAACCCAGAGTGGATCAAACATCTAAATATAAGAACTAGCACCATAAAGCTTCTAGAAGAAAATATATGGAAACACCTTTAGGACCTAGTAATAGGAAGTAGCTTCCTGAACTTTACACCCAAAGCACAAGCAACAAAAGAAAAAATAGATAAATGGGAACTCCTCAAAATCAAATGCTTCTGCACCTCAAATGACTTTCTCAAAAAGGTGAAGAGGCAGCCAACTCATTGGGAGGAAATATTTGGAAATCACTTATCAGACAAAGGCTTGATTTCCTATATATACAAAGAAATCATACAACTCAACAACAAAAGAACAAATAATCCAGCTCTAAAGTGGGCTAAAGATATAAATAAGCATTTTTCTGAAGAGCAAATACAGATGGTTCAAAAGCACATGAAGAGATGCTCATTTTCACTGGCTATAGGGAAATGCAGATCAAGACTACAATGAGATACCACCTGACACCTGTAAGAATGGCTGCTATTAAACAATCAGGAAACTATAAATGTTGGAGAGGATGTGGAGAAACTGGGACACTTATGTACTGCTAATGGGATTGCACAATGGTGCAGCCACTATGGAATACTGTTTGGTGGTTCCTTAGGAAACTAAATATTGAGTTGCCTTATGACCCAGCAATAGCACTACTTGGTATATACCCAGAAGAGCTGAAAGCAATGACACAAACAGACAATTGCACACCGATATTCATAGCAGCATTATTCACAATCACCAAAAGATGGAAACAGACCAAATGCCCATCAACAGACAAGTGGATCAACAAAATGTGGTATATACATATGATGGGATATTATGCAGCAGTATGACAAAATGACATCCTGAAGCACATGACAAGATGGATGAGCCTTGAGGACATAATGCTGAGTGAAATTAGCCAGATGCAAAAGGACAGATACCGTATGTTTCCACTTTTATGACCAGCATAAAGGTATAATACTTATAATACAGAACACGGGGACTTAGAGATACATAGAAGCTAGAGATGGGTGAACTGTTAGCTAATGTGGTTGAACTCCAGCGTAAGGGAATAAATAGGAGCAAAGGTGATTCTCTAGTGGGTCTAGAAGTAATATTACCATATTGAAGATGAACAAGATTGAAAGGGGTTGTATAGAGCTTCGTGACCCACTGACACACTAGAAATATGAATGAGTTCTTGTAAGAATTACTTCAAAGATATGATTCTTGTAAGAATTACTTCAAAAATAGATTCTTGTATAAAGAATGTTTTAGTCCAGGGTACAGGGGAAAACTGCTATTGCATGCTATGAGCTATGTTCAAAGGGAAACTATCAGCACTACCACAGCAACAGCAGAAGTAAATAATGGGGTGAGGGACAAGAGTTAAGAGGAGGTTTAGATCTCCTATTTGGTGAGGGAATGTTTATTGGTTTTCTGTCTCTTGGGAACAATGAAATTATTTAGAATTGAGAATGTTGATGGACTGTGGCTTGGGCCCTCTAAATGATGCCCAATGAATGCAGGTGGCTGAAGGATGCACTGATAGAGAAGTAGAATGGTGAACGATGGTGTATGCTTATGAATGAAGGCTGTGCTGCTACCAAAAGGAACAAAGTTGTGAGGCGTGCAACACTGTGAATGAACATGTGGGACATTTGGTGGACACGTGGAGAAACTGGGACACTTATGCACTGCTGGTGGGAATGTATAATGGTACAGCCACTATGGAAGACTGCTTGGTGTTTCCATAGGAACTACAAAATAAGTTAGAAACAAAAGAACAAGAGTGGTATGGTCACCCTTAGAAAATGCTTATAAGAAAACAGGGACCTAGATTGTAAGCTTTTAGAGCAGACACATTAAGTCCATGGTGGTGGTTATTATTTCTGGATTTTGAGAGGCTGTTATAGATATATAGAGAGATAAGAACAAAGCCAAACAGGTTGGGGTTAAAGTAATTCAGAACATAGGGGTAAGGAAGACAGTGTCTATATTTTAGAACTGCACATACTCTTTGAGACCAATGGAAGAAAGGTTTATTTGGTCTGGAACTGAAATTTTCTGTAGTGCATAATCTAATTCTACCTATCTGTACAGCTCATCTGAACGACTGAAACACAGGGAGCTCAGAATAAGAAAGAGATCCTTTAATCCTATATAGATTATTGTAATGCCTGGATACATCCTAGAGTATATTAAGCAGATAATCAAAAAGTATTGGCAAAGTCCTCTGAGGGATGGAAAAAAGAACATGGAACTATTAAACCTTACCATCAGGGAAGCCCTTGATACTGTGTCAAACTTTAGGGACACCCAAATCAATAGGCTATGCCCTCGATCATGAGGCTTACTCCTGTGAAGCTTTGTAGTTAGGAGAAGCTTAGACTACCTATAGGCATGCCTAAGAGTTACTTCTTGAGGACCTCTGTTGTTGCTCAGATGTGGCCTCAGTCTCTCTAAGCCCAACTCTGCAAGTGAAATCATTGCCCTCCCCCTACGTGAGACATGACGTCCAGGGCTAAAAGTCTCCCTGGCAATGTGGGAGATGACACTCAGGGATGAATCCAGACCTGGCACCATGGAATCAACAATTTCATCCTGACCAGAAAGGGGGGAAGAAGTGTAATTAATAAAGTATCAGTGGCAGAGAGAGTTCAAATAGAGTCGAAAGGCTACTCTAGAGGTTGCTCTGCACAAGCTTCAGATAAATCTTACTACCTAGTATAACCTGCCAACCTCCAGCCAGGACCATTCCAGCCAATCCTAAAGAACACCTAGGACAATATATAAGATTCCACAAGTGTTCCAGTCACTAGGGTAACTTTCCAAAAACCTACAACCTCCAGATGGGTCCCTGGTCCAGATAAGTTCTGAAACCTAGCCCAGCCTCTCCAGAACATCAGATGATTCCATCTCCCTACCTCATATTAGTGACAGACCCTTCCAATATGAAAAATTTAGAATTGTCACAGCCCAAACATCCCTAAAAAGAGGGATGGAAAGATCAAAGGCAATGGTGGAGTTAGATAGGTTTTAACAAATGAATATGAATGCTGAATCATTAAATTTATATCTATTTTAGTCTCCAGTATTTTAGAGCAGCTAGAAGTAAAAACCTAAAATTGTGAAATTGTAACCCATGTCAAACTCTGAAATATGTTGTACAACTAATTGTGGTGCTGTGCTTTGAAATTTCTAGCTTTTTTGTATATATGTTATTGTTCACAAAAAAAACAAGTGATGATAAAAAAAATTTTTGCCTTCTAGCTTCCTATATTCTGGAGCAGCTAGAAGGAAAAATATGAGAGGATCATATAGTAGCCAATGACAAACATTGGGATCTGTCCTGTTACTACTTGTTGAAGAGTGCTTTGAAAACTATTGCTTTTTAGTTTCTGTGCTTTGTATATATATTATACTATACAATAAAAAAAGTTAAAGATCAATATATATATATATAAAAGTTAAAGATATATATATGTGTATATATATGTCACTGAAAAGAATAATTTAAAAAAACATGAAAAGACCAGAGAGGTTTAAACAGAGTGAGGAAGAAAGTGGTTGGGTATGATGCTAGAGAGATAAAGGGGCAGGGGCAAAGGAGCTAATCATATAAGGTATCATGGGTCATAATAAGAACTTTTAATTTTACTTTGAATGAGTTGGGATGCCATGAGGGCTTTTGAGTAGAATAATGATATAATCTGATTTATGGAGACTGGGATGACAAGATCTGTCTGTCATGGTGAAAAGGCATGCTAATGAAATAAGTAAGGGGGAAAACTGGTAAATAGATAATAGAAACAATCAAGGCAGGAAGTGACCATGTCTAAACCCAGAGTGGTAGCAATGAGTGTGGTAAATGATAAATTCAGGATATATTTTTAAAAGTAGTGTTGAAGGATTGGCTATAAGATCAGATGAAGAATATAGAAATGAGAGGAGACAAGAACAGATCCATGGATTTTTGCCTAAACAACTTGAAGAATGGAATCGTCATTAACTGACACGAGAAGGACTGCAGGACGACCAGGATTGATGAGGAGTATCCTGAGTTTTATTCAAATCTTGTTAACTATAAGATGGCAAATCCAAATAGATGTTGATTAGACAAATGGATGTGTATGTCTGGAGTTCAAGGGATAGTTACAAGCTACATATATAAATTTGGGAGCCAATAGTTCAAAGATGATATTCAATGTCATTATTCTGGATAACAAAAAGTTAATGAAGGAAGTAATTTGAAAAAAAAAAAGGTTCAAGGACTGACTCCTAAGGAAATGCAACAGTTAGAATTCAGGGAGAGATGAAGAAGATTCACAAAATAGGTTTATAATCTGCAACCGTAAACATAGAAAGAAACAAAGTGTGGTGTCTTAAAAGCCAAATAAAAGATGTTTTTTAAGAGAATATAATCAAATACGCCACATGCTAAAAATAGGTCTAGTATTTTGGTGATTAGTATTTAAGCATCCAATTTAACATGGATGTGTCATTGTTGACCTTGATAAGGACAGTTTTAGGTAGAATGGTGGGGATAAACTCCTCCTTGGAATGGGTTCAAGAGAAAATGGAGGCAAAAATAGAGAAACAGATTGGATTTTCCTTGCAACTGGAAACAAGAACAAAACATACCAAAAAAATTATGAAACAAAGATATTTAAGACACTTGATATCAGGCAGTGAAGGCAGTGATATTCAGAAGATGAGATATAAACAAGATAAATACTATGCCCAAAATTCTTCCTTGAGAAAGTGATAGCGGATGGAGGGGCAACCCCAGGAGAAGGAGTTGTTGAGGAGATGGAAATGGGAGCCCAGTGAGAAAAGACGGCTAACGTTCACAGAATATAGTACAGGAGAGTAGAGAGCTATACAGAGAGAACCACTGAAGATCTGCAGAGGGTCTTATTGAGTTTTCATCTGAGTATTGATCATCTCATTCACATGAGGAAACTTTCTGAGACTTGGGAAATACCTCCTGAAGGGATTAAAGGGACAGTACCTGGTAATCACACAGGACAACAGAATGCCTGTTCCACCAGTCAGACTGGAAAACCACAGACTGGGAAATAGTCATTGAATATAGTACTCAGAAGGATCTTGCGTCATTTGTGGGGAAAGAATAAATAAATTTGTGGGATAGCTCTGAATACCTATATTAGAAAAGAAGGTCTCAAATCAATGACCTTCAGCTTTTACTTATGAATCTAGAAAAAGAAGAGCAAATTAAATGCAAAATTAGCAGATGAAATGAAATAAAACTCAGAGTAGAAGTCAGTGAAATAGAAAGCAGAAAAACAAAGGAAATTAATGAAACCAGCAGCCGGCTCTTTGAAAAGATCAATAAAATAGATAACCTCTGGCCAGACTGACTAGGAGAAAAAAAGAGAAGACAAATTTACAAATATCAGGAATGAAACAGGTGACATGACCATAAATTCTACAGATAACTTGAATAGCTCTATATTTATTGAGGAAATTTAATTTATAGTTAAAAATATTCCCACAAACTACCAGCCTTTATGGTTTAACTCATGAATTCTACCAAACATTTAAGGAAGAAATAATACCAATTTCTACAGAAACATTTAAGGAAGAAATAATACCAATAATACCAGAAAATTGAAGAGAAGATAACACTCTCCAATCCATTCTCTGAGACCAGCATTACCCTGTTGTTTTTTAAAGCAGACATTTCAAGTAAAGAAAACAACATATAAATGCCCCTCATGAACCCAGATGTGAAAACTGCAAAGAAAAATTCAGCAAATCAAATATAATAATATATAATAAAGATAATATACCATTACCAAATGGGGCTTATCCCAGGAATGTATGATTGGTTTAATATTTTAAAACCAATCATTAACCATATTAAAAATAAAAAGAAAAACCATATGACAATCTCAATAAAAACAGAAAAGGCATTTCACAAATCCAACATCAATTTCTGATTTAAAATTCTTAGTCAACTAGGAATAGAGGAAAATTCCTTTAACCTGATGAGGATTATTTATTTTAAAATAACACCTATAATTATCATTCTTAACAGTGAGAGACTGAATGCTTTCCTCTAAGATTAGGAACAAGATAAGTATGTCTGTTCTCATGACTTCTATTTAACATTATACTAGAGGTTCTAACTAGTACAATCAGGCAAGAAAAAATAAATGCCATCCACTTTTGGAGAATCTACTATGAAAGATACTAGGCTAGGTGAGTGTAATAAGGATGCAGGATACAAAGTCAATAGATAAGCTCTATTTTATTTCTATATACTGTCAATAAAGAATTGAAAATTTAAACTAAAAAAATAGTATTTAGGGAAAGGATAAAGGATAAATTTAAACTAAAAAATACTATTTAGGGAAAACCCAAAGTGTATGGGCTCAGATGCAGGCAGATGGGCCACTGTCACAGTGGTAGATGTGCAAGACCTGCACAATGAAAACTACAAAATATTGCTGAGAAAAATTCAGGACTCATAAAAATGAAGGGAAATTCCTTGTTACTGAGTCAGGAGATTCGATATTGTTGAGTTAATTATACTTAAATTCCTTGATTCAGTGCAATCCCTATCAATATTTCAGCAGCCATTTTTTGCAGGAATTGGTAGACTGATTCTACAATTCATGTAGAAATGCAAAGGACTTAGAATAACCAAAACAACTTGAAAAAGAAGAAAAAAGTAGGTCTAAAGCCACCTGGTGTCAAGACATATTATAAAGCTATAGTGATCAAGAGAGTGTGGTATTGGCATAAAGATAGACAAATAGATCAATGAAGCAGAATAGAAGAGTCCAGTCCAGAAATATATCACATGCATATAGACTTCTTAATTTTAACAAAATTGCAAAGCCAGGGTGGACCACGGTGGCTCAGCAGGCAGGAATGCTTGCCTGCGATGCCAGAGGACCTTGGTTCGATTCCCGGTACCTGCCCATGTAAAAAAAAAAAAAAAAAAAAAATTGCAAAGCCAATGTTGCCTTTTCAACAAATGGTGCTGGAAGAATTGCACTTCCATATGCAAAGAAATCAACTTTGATCCATAACTCTCCCTGTATACAAAAATAAACACAAAAGAGATCATAAACTTAAATTACAAACTAGAAATAGAAAACTTCTAAATGAAAACATAAGAGAAAGCTTTCATGACCTTGGATTAGGCAAAGATTTCTTATATAAATTGATAAATAGACTTCATCATATTAAATACTTCTGATCTTTGAAGGTCCCTAGTAAGAGAATTAAAAAAAGAGCAAGCTGGGTGAAAAAATATGCGAGGCATATATCTGATAAATAACCTGTTTTCAGAATATATAAGGAATTCTTAAAGGTCAATATTAAAAAACAAATAATATAAAAAATGGGCCAAAACAATTAGATACTTCAACAAAGATTTACAAGATATGAATAAGCACATGGAAACAGGTCAACATTATTAGTTATTAGAGAAATGAAAATTAGAACCAAAATGAGATGCAACTTCACACCTATTAGAATGGCTGAGATTAACGACAAACCATACCAAGGGCTGATAAGAATGTGAACAACTGGAATCCCCACACAGTTTCTGCTGGTTGGAATGTAAAGTGGCATAATTACTTTGGAAAACAATGTGGTATTTTTCTTAAAAAGTTAAACATAGGGCGGCTGCCGTGGCTCAACAGGCAGAGCTCCGACCTGCTGTGCTGGAGGTCTGGAGTTCGATCCCTGGTGCCTCCTGCCCATATGCAAATTAAAAAAAAAAAAAGTTAAATATACATCTACTATATATACTTATATGAAGTGTTCATAGCAATCTTACCTATAATAGCCAACACTGGAAACCACCACCCAAAGGCCCATCAACAGGTGAACTGATAAAGAAATTGTGGTATTTTCATGCAATGGAGTATAACTCACCAATGAAAATAATGAACTATTACTGCACACAACAAGATGAGTTAATCATGAAATAATTATACTGTGTGAAAGAAGTCAAGCATACCATTTATATAATTACAGAAAGTAGATCAACAGTTGAGGAGGGTATACCAAGAGGCTTAAGGAAACATTGGGAGGTGACAAGTGGGTCTATAATCTTGAGTACAGTGATAGTTTCATGGGTGTATACATATGTCAAAGCTATTAAATTGTACACTTTAATTATGTGCAGCTAGTTGTATATCAGTCATTCCTCAGTGAAACTGTTTAAAAAAAAACTAAAGGAGGGTGGGAGAAAGGAAGGAAGGAAAGAGGGAAGGAGGGACGAGAAAAACTGGAGACACCAAGTATAAACAATTCTTTTAAGGAGTTTGGGTATCAAAGGAAAGAAAAAAGTAGTAGCTGGAGATGAAAGTGGAGTGGGAGAGGATGTGGGAGTTTTGTTTTTGTTTAAGCTGGGTGAAATGAAAGCTTGCTTGTATGCTGGTGGGAATGATTCAGTTGAGATGCAAAATTAATTATGCAGAAAAGTAGAAAGAATATTGCTGGAACAATGTCATTAGTGGTAATGAGGGGAGGAGATTGGGCACAAGTGGAAGAACTGGCTTAAATAGGAATACAGACTATTTATAATAAAAGGAAAGGAGATGGAGTGGGATATATGGGCTCAGATGAAGGTAAATGGTTCAATGTCATGGTGGCAGCTTGTGAACAATTGTTCACACCCCAGCCCCAAACACTGTACCAAGGAATCATGTTGAATTTAGAATAATAACCAAGTCTGGCATGGTACTTGTCTACTATTCTGACGGTACCTCCTGAATCACTGAATTCCAGTCAGTTTGGCTTTCTATTTCCTGCTTAACCTCCCTGAGTTCAGTACTGCCTTAGGTGAATTTGTATTTCCTGCCTCTTATGCATAGAATATTCTTTCTGCTGACCTCAGCTTACTGGCTTCTTCTTGTCCTTCATCTCAGTGGCTTCCTCCTCCAGGAGGACTTCCTTGACTGTACTTCAACTAAATTAATTCCCATACCCAGCAGTCCTCTATCA
>PVIY010058477.1:0-12451 GCA_004026745.1 Myrmecophaga tridactyla | reverse complement strand
AGACAGGAAAAAGATATTTCATGCAAACAACAGAAAAGAGCAGGGGTAGCTATACTAATATGCAGCAAATTAGATTTAAAATGTAAAACAATCAAAAGAGACAAAGATGGACAATATATATTAATAAAAGGAACAATTCATCAAGAAGCCATAACAATCATAAATATTTATGCATCAAGGCAGAATGCCCCAAAAGACATGAGGAACCCACCGACAACACCAATACAAACTCTGTGGGGTTATATCTATTGATATTTACTGTGTTAGAAATTAAATCTGAGAAATTTTTTAAATTAAACAGGTATTATTCATTAAAAGCAATAACAATACGCCTAACTCATAGTTACACAAATTACAAATTTTTATGAAAAATGACTATTTGTTCAATAAAAAAAAAGTAGCGAGAAGAGTGTTATTGTTTTACCTTTTTGCAAATCCCTGTAGTGAATATCCTAGTAAAGCGAGTTGTACCCTTATTTCTAATTCTGCATTCAATCTGTTGCAATGTGTTGTTCTGGTGGAAGAATATGAAGAAAATCTAGCCTCACACAGATTATGATTTAAAAAGGGAGGAGTATTTTAATAACCATTTCAAACAACTGATTTTCTTTCTTAATGCTGCAACCAAAACTCCGTAAGTGATCATCTCCTAAAGGTTGGCTGCAGTATGAAATCTGAAACCACATAAACGATTCATTTAAGTCCATTGGACTATCTTGAACTTTGAATAGATTTTTCACCCATGCATGATTTTTTTAACCACATACATTGGTCATTTGGAAAGTATTGTTTCACTGACTTATACAGATCTTCCAAATGTTGACAAATTTCATTCCATAAAATCACATTTGTTGGGTGAACAATGGTGGCTCAGTGGCATAATCCTTGCCTGCCATGCCAGAGACTTGGGTTCAATTCCTGGAGCCTGACCATGCAACAACAACAAAAAAATTACACTTGTTAATCTCAGGACTGATCTCATGAAAACTGTCTCTAAGTATTGGGAATTGTCAACTCACAGACAGTTAAAAGCTTTCCAAAATTCTAATTTTTACCTGAGAGCACAAATTTTATCATTGGCAATAGACACTACAGTTGTTTTCCTTGAAGTGACAGGTTAATTGTTTTTGAAACCATATCTGCCAAATACCTAAATCTGAATGATTGTAGTTTGCCTGTCTGTCAAATAAAAATGATATTTCATTAAAAAAAAAAAGCAGTGAGGTCAGCTCACTTCAAAACAAGTGCATTTCTTTAAGAAAATCATCATATTTCAGTATATGGCAAAGTGCTTTATTCATATTTCCCATTTTGTCACAAAGAACATGAAAATGGTGTGTACTCAAGGGCTGACATTTAATTAATCATTTTTATCACTTCATCAAGGATATTCTTAAGTGAAACTGGCCTTTTTTTTTGCATATTGTGATAAAGCATCTCATGACTACTAACATAGTTTGATATCACTACAATGATTCATGAAAAGATGCCAACAGTTTTACCCATCATTGAATTGTATCAACAACACAAATGTCAAAACAGTAAAAATAATCTTGGTGTTATATGAAAATAGTTTGACCTCACAGATCCCTGAAAAAGTGGTAGGGATTTCCAGGGGGCTGCGGATCACAATTTGAAAAGCACCGCTCTAGTCTTTCCATATGTTGCAATTGGATTTTCCTTAAACATAAATTTCCCGTGGTTGATTTTTCTGCATCACCTTTAGACCAGAATGAACTCAAACTTCTTTAGACAGCTTTTAAAGGATATATCATGTCCTGGCACCTTTCTATGTTTCCAATCTTAGTTCCAGAATCCCTCTATCATCACCAAACCCTATTCTAAAAGCCTATCTGATCTATTCCTTAGATTTCCACTTTCACACCACTCTAATATTGCACACACTGTTTGTGTGAAACATTCCACCTCTTCCATACCAGCCATAAAGTCACACCCAGCTGAAGTTTACCTTTTTCAATAAGGTCCTCCCTGATTTTTTCTATCCACAGGAATACATTCATCCTGTAAATTCAACATTTATGGTATGAATCATTCCTTTAATATTTCCTACACTGCCTTTATTATAGATATTCTTTGTTTTTTTTTTTTTTTTACAAATTAGTCAGGCTGACTATGTGTGCTATAACCATGTGTTATAACATTCTGTACACAGCACAATGGGGAATACATAAGTCTCAAAATATTTCTTGAATGAAAAGTTATGATTGCTCCTACTAGTTTACTAAAAATCAACCCCTGACAGTCTTTAAGAAAAAACTTGCTTTGGATGATTACATGATATGTGAATATTAAATATATATCAATAAAAATAATTAGAAAAAAAGATCAAAGGAAAAGGTGGAGTTATAAAAGAGAAGACAGATTTTAACAAATGAGTATGAATCTTGAATCATTATATTGATATATCTCTTAGTTTCTAGTATCCAGCCAGAATGAAAAAACCTAAACTTGTGGAACTGTAACCCATACCAAACTCAGAAATCTGTTCTATAACTAATTGTAGTGGTATGCTTTGAAATGTATTGTTTTTTTTTGTATATATGTTATTTTTCACAAGAAAAAATATATATACATGTGCAAAAGCAGTAGCACTACATTTCTGTATGGGCCAGGATAAAGAAAAGGACAAGCCAGCCATTCTGATGGAAGTCAAACCTAGTGTGCCGGTTTGAAAGGATGTATGTACCCTAGAAAAATGGTATTTTAATCCTAATCCCATTTTGCAAAGACAGGCATTTCTTCTAAACCCTATTCAGGACTGTATGTTGGAAACTTTAATTAGATTATCTCCATGGAGATGAGACTCAATCAAGTGTGGGTATTAAACTTGATTAGATGGAGGCATGACTCCACCAATTCAGGTAGATCTTGATTAGTTTACTGGAATCCTATAAAAGAGGAAACATTTTGAAGAAAGCTGGAGATTTGGAGGGAACAGAGAAGGACAACAGAACGCTGCAGATCCACAAAGCAGAGAGTCTACCAGCCAGCGACTTTTGCAGATGAAGAAGGAAAACGCCTCCCAGGGAGCTTCATGAAACAAGAGGCCTGGAGAGAAAGCCAGCAGATGTCACCATGCTCGTCATGTGCCCTTCCAACTGAGAGAGAGATGCTGAACGTCATCAGCTTTCTTGAACCAAGTTATCTTTCCCCGGATGCCTTAGGTTGGACAATTCTATAGACTTGTTTTAATTGGGATATTTTCTTGGCCTTGGAACTGTAAACTAGCAACTTACTAAATTCCCTTTTTTAAAAGCCATTCTGTTTCTGGTATATTGCATTCTGGCAACTAGTAAACTAGAACACCTAGTGAGTTATATTCAAAGAAAGGAAACAAAGAATCCTCACCGACATTTCTTAGAAGACAGCATCCCTAAGTGCCAACTCAGAATTCTGAGTGCTCAGAATTTGCTACTAGTAACCCAGGTTTATAACCCACTTAGTAGAAATAAATAAACAACAAAACAATGTTTGATAAGGACATAAACTTCACCCTTCCCCCAGACCATGACCAACTTTAGTGCAGGGACTGCATCCGACACCTTGAGTGCCTACCGCAGGGTCTGGAATATAGTAGATGCTTGTTGATTGCATATTAAACAAATGCTCTGAGTATTTAACAAATCATTATTAATTCATTTCATTTTTAAATAATTTTTTTCTAATAAAAAAAGAAATAACACTATCTAATCATTGCTGGATACTTTAAATGACATGTCAAATGGAAAGAAAAGTAGAACAAAAATTGTATCCAAAATTATTTATATACCTTTAAGATGGTTGGTTGCATTTGAGGTATACATTTCTTAAGAATGGTAAGACACAACAAAGAATATACACATGCTTATAAAATATTTTGATGGCCATTCCTGTTAATGATAATTCTTCAGTGCAATGAAACAACAACAAAGACTCTAATTATTAGTTCTGATTCTGGTTTGTGTCTCTTGACGACAGACTGTTTTACTAACCAGATGTCTAGAGGTTCTGCTGCCTCTGGGCATATTCTGACAGCACTGGGCTCTCACTGAAGGTTTATCATATAGGAAACAAACAAAAGGCTCCTCCAGCCATTTTAGTGCTGAAAATGCTTTGTCTCTCCCTTTCTGGCAACAGGATTGCTCCTTACATTCAGCAAACACTTATCAACAGACCTTGAATTTCACAACACTTTGAGCCTCATCAAACCTATCAACTGCACAGTAAAAGTGCATTTTTAGTCATCAAAACAAAAACGCTTCTATGAACCTTTTAAAAATGAGTAATTACATGAGATAAATATTGTCTAGCCTGATTTTAGTTGCTCAGAAGCTGGCACTAGAAAATCACCATGACAATAGTCTGCAATCTCCATTTCAGATCTATTCTGAAGAATCAAGTGAGTGAACAGAATTAAGTGTGTTTAAGAGTGGAAAAGGAGTTTGGGACTTAGGGAGACAGGTGCTGAGACAAATTCGCAGATGAAAACTTTACATTTATCTTAATTTAATTTTCTTTATAAAGGATATATATATATACACCCATAACCTCTTTTGAATAGCTACTATAAAATCGGCCAGGGCTGGAGGTATTAGCAACACTTTATCTGTGCTTTCAGTTTCATGTGCAAGAACCATATTAAGGAACTAAGTCAGGCCAATTTCTTAAGAGTCAATTCTTGAAGATAGATTTTTCAATTAAATGAAAATATCCATTTAGATTTATTCATATACCTGTTTTTGAAAGATTTACCAAGAGTTACTATCATACAAGTCCTGAAGAAATTATTAATCTACAAATATATACATGCCCTAACTATTCGTATTAACATAAATTTGTTGTTTTATTATTATTTTGAAACTTGAAAAGACCCTAGAGATTATTTACTCCAATACATTTGATTTCATTGGGCGGATGAGGAATAGAAGTTCAAAGAGGTTGTGATTTTTTCAGCATTACATAGATGGTTATAAATAGAGCTAGGACTGAAACCCAAGGCCACCAATGCTTGACCCAGGCCTCTCCACTTCAGCAAGCTACTTTTTCATACCACACTGTGATGTCTGCACTATCAAGTATGCTCAGGGTTGATTATTACAATGCCAATATTTATTAACTACACTCTCAGTATTTCCTCAATGAACACAAATTTCAGAACATGATTACTACAAAATGAGGAAGCTGACTTTTCTCTTTAACAGAGTGATACCTAAATCGGAATAAATTGGAAGAAAGACTTGTTCATATTAATAAATGTCTAAAGTATAATGTATTTTGCTCATAACATATCTCATCCCTCAAATGACTAGGGGATGCTTATAGCAAAACTCTATAGTGCAATTGCTAAATATGAATACAAAGTCATCATCAAAGCCATAGAGAAATATAAGTTGGAGGAAATAGTACAGATTTGCGTGGGAGAAAGGATGTAGAGGGAGTAGAATACCTATGATGATCAAATTTATGACAAACTTTAAATTTAATTCAAAGCTGCCTGGAAGCCAAAATAGAAAGGGAAGCATGGTAAGTTGCATATTTGACATTATCCACTACAAAAAAAGTACTCCAATTATCCAAGGAATGCAAAGTATTTCCTATATTTCATGCTGAAATGAACTTCTTACATTTTATCTATCTCATCTACATCAATGAATATCTGATTGCTTTTAAGTTTATAATACTGGTAGTAATTAATAATAAATTGTTTGCAGTATTAGTAGAAAGCACATATGTAAAACCTAAATATAAGTGTTTCTCAAAATATGGTTGAAGAGTTCCCATCTTCAGAACCAGTTAGGTTGCTTGTTAAAAACGCACAAGCATCTCTCTAAATCTAAAGAATCTGAATCTCCCCACATGGGCCAGAAGTCTGTATTCAAAAACTGTTTCATATATATGCTAAAGTTTGAGAACCACTGAGCTTTGATTAGTAATCCTCTTTCTCTGGGGATAAATGGAGTCTTCCCAGCTTGACCAGATGGCCCTGATCTAGTTTCACATGCAACTTTTGTCTCTCTCAAAATACAGGAATCTGAAAGCAACCATAAAATGTGTTCAGAATTGGCCCTTAGGCAAACAGCTAATTATTATTGGAATAAAACTAACAACTGTGGTTCTGGCAAGTGTTAGACAGTAGACCATTCTAGGCTATTGAACATAAGTCCCATAAAAGAAGCAACTTTGTTTGGTTCAATACCACATCCCCCATGCTTAGAACAGGGGCTGGCCCATTATAGATACACAGTAAATTTGCATTCATTCACTCATTCATTCATTGGCAAGGTATTGGGAAATTAAGTATCCAGCATTGTTGAATGTATATTTTAGCAATCAATTTCCTTTTATAAAAATTTAAACGTTCTCATTAGAAATTTTACCACCATCCTATGGAGAGGGAATAGAATCCTTTGAAGTGAAAATTTTTTTCATTTGACAAAATAAAGTAGCAAAATATAGGCTAATATAAAATAAAATAAATGACAAAAAATATATAGGCTAGAGCTGCCATTTAATAAGCATCTATCAATGATTAATAATGATTTATATTACCATTTTAAGATCATCAACATGAGGAGATTTTTCTTATTGTACCTTTTTCAATATTTATATGAAAATTCATAATCCCAAAATAATGTATTGCCTTAAGTAAACATTCTCATCATGATCTAGTTTTATACTAATATTTTATAGTTTCCACAAAGGTCAATTTATAAGAGGTTGCAGAGATACATAATAAAACAAATGGATTGCATATGAATTAATGAGGTGTTTTCTCATAGTTTCTCTTTTATGTTACAACAAAATAATGCCAAATTAGGTGCCGAGTGTTTGTCAACAAATTCCCTTTGCAAAAAAGGATCATGATAGTTGATACTAATGCTGTCATTTAGCTGAAAATGCTTTGTTTTCCTCTGGAGATAATATTAAAACCATTCCATTAAAGCAATGAAATTAAAGTAATACATAACCTTAAGATACCATTTAACTGTTTGACATTATAAAAGTTTCAAGCAAATTCTAAGAGGTACTATGCAATAATGGCAACCTCTTTTCTGCAACACCCAAACATCACAATGAAAATACTTTACATATCACATTAAAAAGTAAACGGGGAAAAAATAAAGGGCAGGACATGGTGGCTCACTGGCAGATTTCTTGCCTGCATGCCAGAGACGTGGGTTCAACTCCCAGTGCCTGCCTGTGTGAAAAAAAAAAAAATGTAAAAAGGGAATTGACCACATATGACATCCATAATACTGTCAAATGCAAGCGTAGGTGATTACAACATCTATAAACTGATCACTGTACATAATAATCACAGTTCATATTTTTAAATCTTTAGAAAAGGAAGTATAATTCAGCAAGAAAAAATACTCAAAAGGCACAAAAAGAAACAATAAAATGCACACAAGTCAAGATTCACTATAGCCTAATTTATAGCAATACAATACAAGCAGTTGCATGAGGCTAACAGATGTCTGTCTCTGTAGAGCTGTGTGCCAGTTTGAAACTATTATGTACCCCAGAAAAGCCATACGTTAATCCTGATCTGATCTTGTGGGGCCATACCTATTGTTTAGAGTGGGAAACTTTGATTGGATTGTTTCCATGGAGATGGGACACACCCAATCATGGGTATGGCCTTTAGATTAGGTGGAGCTGTGACTCCATCCATTCAAGGTGGGTCTTGATTAGTCTACTAGAGTCCTTTAAAAGGGGAAACACTTTAGAGAAACCTCAGATGCAGATGCTTAGAGAACTGTTGCTTTAGGGCTGATAGAGACACGGATATTTGGAGATGCTTAGAGTGCCAACATAGAACAAGTGCTTAGATAGGGACATTTGGAGCCCAGAAAAAGTCACTATGTGCCTTCTCAAGAAATGCTAAGCAAACCAGAACCCAGCGTTGTGTCCCAGAGGAACTAGTGAAGGCCCACAGATGCTTAGAGAGGAAACCACTGGCATCAGATGCTGAAAGCAACAGAACCAGGAACAAGAACCAGCAGATGCCAGCCACATGCCTTCTCATGTGACGGACATCAGCCTTTCTTGAGTCAAGATATCTCTTTCTGGATGCCTTAGTTTGCATATTTTCATAGCCTTAGAACTATAAACTTGTAACATAATAAATTCCCTTTATAAAAGCCATACCATTTCTGGTATATTGCATTCTGGAAGCTTTAACAAACCAAAACAAGCAGCAATAAAGACAAAGTAATCATCACTAAAATCACATATAGAAAGAATATAGCAGCTGCTCACAAAAGCAAGTGAAAACCTATGTCAAAGTACAATATCAGAAGGCTCCAAGTAACTGCAGACTTTAACAATCATCATTCTTACGCTATAATTGCAAATCAAGAATTAGTCCTTGTGTATAGTGATACAAAATTAGCATACCTCTCTAAATAAGGACGTAGGACTATTTTGAAAATAGCTATTACAAAATGTATTAGCTTCTATAGACCAGTGAATCTTGACAAGCATACCAAGAGTTCTGTGATTTAACATAAATGTGAAAAGCCTTGTTCTGGTTCACCCAGATAACATGGCTATACAAACAAATGCAAAAAGTTTCTCACTTAGGTTTCTCAGTTAATGGACATCGTATGGAATTGAGTATTTCTCATGTTCAAGGAAGATTCAAAATTTGTAGACACTTGTATTTTTATTCAGAAATTTCTACCCCAGCTAAAGATTATTGAAATATGCTAAGGTATAAGGACCCACCTTGTTAGACTAACTTAACCCATATTTATCTGATTGAGGATTTCAAAAGGTATTGTTATTATAACTTTTGTATAGCTCTTTTTAAATCACTTTTACATATATTATTTAATTTATCCTCCAAAGCTTCCCATGGGAGATTGGAGAGGTGTTATTATTTCTATTTCATGGGAAAAAAGCTAAGAAGAAGAAATTTTGCCAAAAATACGTGTTAGAATCTGGTCTGCATCAGAGTAATCAATCCAATTCAACTTAAAGATCCAAATCTTCTAATTTCCAGATTTTCTACTCATGTTTCTACAAACAAAGAAATTTGGAGGGTTAATGTGATTTATGGATAATTCAGGCCATAAATCTATATATAGAAAAAAATTAATTGGGGGGTTCATTTGCTTACAAAAACAATTCCTAGAAGATAGTCTCTTAAGAGGGAAAGGAAAGTACCTTTCTCCTTTAAACATGTGCCATTTAATGTTTTTCTTAAATTAATTTTCCCATCTGTCCTGAGAGGTACATATTACTACACTTTATAGATGAGTTGTATCTCAGAAAGCTTCAGAAAGTCCAATGTTTTCTTCATTGTT
Organism: Myrmecophaga tridactyla; assembly: GCA_004026745.1. Lineage (NCBI taxonomy): Eukaryota > Metazoa > Chordata > Mammalia > Pilosa > Myrmecophagidae > Myrmecophaga > Myrmecophaga tridactyla. Next base: position 3,140 of record PVIY010058477.1, on the reverse strand, counting down.
CTGGAGCTTCTCACCTTAATCCCTATGGTGCCCCTGATGACAGAGAAGAGGCAACAGGGATCCCAAAGCCTAGGGTCTCAAGCTACCTTTCCAGCCTCTTGCCTCCCCACCATGACACAATGTAAGTTATATCCCACAGGGACACACACCAGGTCGACACACCACACCCTCCAGGCCATTCAGACACAGCAAGTCCAGACACAAGCAAGCCATTGCACAGTTCTGGGATCCTGACCAACTTGTTCCGTTGCGCAGTGTTCTCTTTGCTTACTCCATTCCTACCAAAACCTCTTACTCATCCTCCAAAACCTTATGTCAATGTCACCTCCTGAGTAAATCCTTAAGTCTTTTCTGACTCTTCTCAACAGGGACTTATAAAATATTTTTTCATATAAATAAGAGCATTAACTATTTTGTAGTGATTATTTTTTTATTTCATATCTATCACACTAGATTTTGAGCTCTCTGAAGGCAGAGATCTATTTCATTCTGCTAACTCTACTGCCTAGTAGTAGAGTTCCGGCAACAAGATTTATTCTCAGTATATTTGTTGACATAAGTGTCACTTATTACAAGTTCTTTCATATTATCTGCTTTAATAGGTAAATGAGAAAGCCTTGTAATCACTGGGCTGTTTGAATGCAAATCACTGGGCTTCCAAAATATTTCTGAGTAGAGAATGAGGGAATTAGTTATAAACAGTGTACTCTCCTTAGTCTTTGAAACATTCTATATTCTCATTTTCTTAATCTTTTTACCCAATCATTGATTAAAGAACTGGCTAGGAAATTTTCACCCAGGATAATCAATGACAAATTGTCAATTAACAGTTAATGTGGTATGGTGGTTGTTTCTAAAGGGGAAAGAGATATTAGGAACTGGAATGGACAAAAATACATAAGTAGTTGTTTTCTTTTAATCATCAGAACAATCATATCTGACTCACCTATTTTTTATTTTTTCTTCTTACTGTGGATATACACTTGAATACTCTCAATCAAACAAAACCCCTAATGTTATGAAAGTGAATTTTTAAAATAGATTTTTAAAATTCCAAACATCAGGGTATATCTTTTACAAAGTTTTTAAGAACATACTAAGTGAAACTTCTATTAAAAGGAGGAAATAAATAGATGTCACTGTCCTTTTTACTCATATCTTGTAGCCTTGGGGAAAGATACATTTTCATGGAAATTTCACACATTTCAAAAACTGCAGAGCAATGATAAGATATGATTAAAAAGCTTTTCTCCATGACTTAAATCAAAAGACAGTTGATTTCCTATAATGTCATGATTTTGTCCAGCTAAGATTGTTGCTCTACTGATTTCAACAATAACTGCACTATTAATAATATGTTATATAAGGAAATATTCTTCAGGGAGGTTTGTTTTATTATGTGTCCCACCCACTCCCAACCCCACTACCCAGCACAGCCAATGATCCCCTAACTGTCCCTAAAGCAATTACAGTTTATGAACCAGCCCATGTATACCCCAGAAGGCTGGAGAGGAATTGCAGCCTTCGTTGACCCTCAGTTGCTTTCACGACAGATGTCCAAGCCTGAAGAAAAGAGCAACCACAAAACCATCAAAGCCCATAGGAAAAGATGCAACTTGTCAGGGAAATCCTTACTAATTCCTAAGTGTGTGTGGCTGAAAACTGCAGCCATCAGCCCTGGCAGAAGGGCTTTCTGTAAGGGCAGAATGAAGGGTCAACATTTTTGGAATTAACTAACAAACTACAAAGGAGAGGAGAAAGAAAAAACATTCCCCTGGGGTTAGAAATATTACCACTCTCCTGCTTGTGAAACTGCTTCTGTGAACCTACCTGCTCATTCCCTCTCTTTCTTCTTTCATGGGATATGAAAGCAGCCAATCAGAGGCAGTTAAGTGCCATCCACCCTGCCCCGAATCGGCAGTAAGTCTGCAAGAGGAAGAAAGAAGGAGATAAGTACCAACCTCCTCTCTTGCCTTTCCAGACAGGGTTAATATTGATAATTATTTGGTCACTGGCTAGTCCAGCCACAGTAATTGCTACCTTCCTTTTTCCCTCTCACATTTGCATTTGAATTGCCTTCATCCTAATACTGAAATGGCCCAAAGCTTTGTTTTGCCTGACCTTGTACAGATAATATGTGCTTCTTCATAATCATATCTACCATCTGTGTCTTCATTGGAGGATCCTGGGTAAAATGCTTTTCTCTCATCAGATGTTCTAAAAATGATTAGTTTTTTTAATTCTATAAGCATGGATGCTTATAATGTGTGCATATACGCCTATATACATAAGTGTGTGAGTATGCATGTATTTGTTGATGTGTGTATATATTTATACACATGCAATCTCATTATATGTGCCTTTTCTTGGAAAATTGCAAGCTGTTAGGATGGTGATCATTTAGCTTTTTAAGTGATTTTATAAACAGCATATTCTCATTTTGACTTGCTGGGTCAAGAACAATTTTAGTTCCATCTGTAAAAGAAGCTCTTAAATTACAGCATATTTATATAGTGAAAGGCTTGATAGCTGGGAAAGCCAAATGGTAGGATTCACAAACAACTGTTATTTAAGTACTTTCATAATATTTGAGACCCTAAATTAAGCACTTCCTGCAGCCAGGAAAAAATGTCAGTCCCTCCCCTTATCGGGTTTATATTCTAACAGATAATACCATCTGCTATTCATTCCTCCTCGTTTGAATGTGGTATCACAGAGATACAACAGGTAGAAATTAATTTGTAAAATAAATAGTTAACATATTCCATCCAAGGAACTGGACAATTTTTAGCTGAAATAAGTTTGTGTGTCTTAGCTCACTTTTATAAGGAAGACAATTTTTCACTTTCATTGATAATTAAGAGTGCAGACTCTGAAACCAGAGTGCCCCAATTTAAATCTTACCTAGCTCTATCACTTGGTGGCTATGGAACTTAAATATGCTACTTAATCATTTGGGTTCCTCACCCAGAAAATGAAAAAAATAGTCGTTCTTTCTCAGAGTTGGGGTTAAGGGTTTGATAGCTACTATATAGGAAGATGAAGGCCTACAGTAAACACCATGAAGCTAACAAAAAAAGCATATGCTGTAAACTTAATATTCAATTCTACATAGCCATCATTTCTATATATATATATAT
>PVIY010058476.1:0-12454 GCA_004026745.1 Myrmecophaga tridactyla | reverse complement strand
CAAACATATTATTGGCAAAAACAACCAACACATATTAATTGTATAAAGTTTTTAGTCTTAATACATTTCTTTACCAGAAGCAATACAATATTGAATAATAATGACATTAGTAGCAAAAAGAAAAAGAAATGTTTACAAAATCAAATGTTCTAAATGGAAGATTTCAAGATTATTTTTTAAAAAGTCATCAGTTGCCTAATTTTTTTTTCTCGAGAGCAGATGCCTGGGCTATTATTCCTTTCTTCATATTGAGTAATGGACTTTCTATTATAAAATATGTAATTGTATTTCTTTCCATAATGTCTGAGTTGCAAAACATCTCAAAAAAACAGTGTAATTTATCTTCCTATATAATGCAGATATGAAAATTAAAGATTCTACAATTTTGTGAAATAAAAATAAAGCATTCATTTCACTGTCATGGCACAAAAGCACACAAATCTACCTAAATGCAATTCAACCAAAATTTTGAAGCAAGCAGCCTTTTAAGAGTTTGGATGTTATTACATAGTAAATGTGTCTTTATTATAATAATCAAGTATGTCATTGGTGTCCTGAATGATTTGGGTTCTTTGTGGAAACAGTGAGGTGTTTGCATTTCCCCTGCTGCATATTTTGGAGACTGACTGCCTTTTAACCCAGGTTGAAAGCCATGGAGAAAACCATATATTATATAAATCCATTCTCTAAACCAGTGATGTGCTACTCCAGAATTTTTGTGCTCACTATGCTTTCAGGAGGTGATCAGATTTTGGTCATATTTCTGCACTTGGCTTTTTTTTGCCTGTCTGTGTTTGTGTGTTTCTCAGGATTATCTATCTCTTTCCACTTCAGCAGTCTTTTTAAATTCTTTGTATGCAGTATGGCAGGGGTCACATTTCATTCTTTTCCCATGTGAGTATCCCTTTATAGCAGCAGCATTTGATGAACCCTTTTGTTTGGTTTTGTTTCCCATTTGTTTGCTTGCATGTCTGTTTATTTGGGAAGTGCAAGGGCCAGGAATCAAACCAAGGATTCCTGCACTGCAGGCAAGAATTCTACCACTGAACTACCCTCACACACACACACACCTCAGTAGTCTTTCTATAGATATTAGTGACTTTTGGTAGATATTAGGGCAATGAGGTCATGACTTGATCACATCAGGGATTTGCAAGGTGGAGAAGTGCCACAGGCTATCAAATGTGAAGGTTTACTTTTATGTGCCAAGCTGGGAGGGTAACACATGTAATTAGGGCACTGATTCTTATTGAAAAGTGATTACAAAGATTTATGATATTAGTCTAAGATGATATACTGCACCAAGAGAAATTAGTTAATAAATCTGAACAAAAATCCAAACAATATACATAGATGGATGGTTCTTAGACCTATTCCACCTTCAGTGAATAGCATTGGAATAAAACTTAACTAGACATAAATATATTTTCAAATTTCAAATTAAAGAAAGAGAAAAGAAATTGCAAATGATTCATAACCTTTTGAAATAGTGATACTTACAAGAAATAGGCATATACAAAATGATGAGATTGTAGACTTACTGATTTCATCTTTTCAAGGAAATATACAAAACTAAACTAAGTGCAGATTCAGAGTTTAAATTTGCTACAGGAGAAATTTAGTTTCAGTGAATGCATCTGAATGGCAAAAAACAAAAACAAACAAACAAAAAGCAGCCTCTGACATGGCTCTTCAATAAACTGATAATTTAAGTGCTGCACAAATTTCATCGTAAGTAGATTTAAACAGTATGCAATACTACGTGTTGAAAATCACAATAGTGTCTTGAGTATCAAAAACTAATTTCTGTTCATGCATGAATTTTACTCAAGGCAAGCATATCCACACTTGAAATTTGCATATTTGTTAAATTCACATGGCAAATAAACAATTTAAAGTGTACAATTTAGGGGCATTTAGGTCATCCTCATTCTTAGCAATTATCACCTATATCCATCTACCTTTATAAATAGTATAGTATCAGTCACACTAAAACTAAAGTATTTTAGTAACCTAAACTTAAAAGTAACTTAAGATCATTACTTAGTTATAAGAAATTGTAAAATGTCGCATTTGAAAACAGAAAAATTTTTAAAGTATATTTTTAAAACTTTACTCAAAGTTTGCTTTTATTAAAGCCATGAAAGTAAAATTGTTATGAATGATGGAATTTGGAGTAAATAACACGCAACATTAATATTGGGAGTTGTATTACCTGTAATTGTAAACTCTTCAACATTTTTTCAACTACATAATTTTTGCAGGAAAAATTAAACAAAAAAGTAAACAACAAAGTCATATACCATTTCCCCTTTCACTTCGGACTCTGAGATGTGGCTCAGCCAGACTGGCTGGTCCCTCAACTGCTCCACTGGAAGGTTGAAATATTTTACATATCAATTTCAGTATTTTAGAATGATTTCCCCCTCTCTGTGTATCTCTATTAGGATTGTCACTAGAAAGCGTAGATTCCATAAAATAATCCCAGTTTCTGACCTGGCAAAACCCCCGAAGAGCAGACACTTTGCTAATATACCTCTTGCTAAGAAAGTAGAGAATGAACTACATGAAAAGAGCGCATAAAATGAAGATTCTGTGCTTGCTATTTAAAAATAAACCTCAGAGAGCAGGAACAAAGTCCCTACCTCAGTCTCAGGCATGAACAAGAAGCAATTTACTCACACGCACGAGGCCCAAGTACTCCACGAGCTATGGGTGCCTCCTCCGTGGGTCCCACAGAAAGAAATTGTTTGTCCTTTCTGTGGTTGGGGCACCTAGTGTGGGAAATGAGCCAGGAGGTGTTTCTGGCATGGTTTGGTCAGAAAAAGTGTTTTTGCGCTCCCTCTGCTGGCCGGTGGTCCACAGTGCAGGAAGTTTTGGGGTCTTCTTCATTGTGAAAATGTGCCTACTTCCTCAATAACTAAATAACTGAGACTGTATTCAGACTGTTCGATGCCCAGAAACTGAGCCTGGGTGAAGTGAACTTCTCAACACAGTCAATATTGAAGGTTCAGAAAGAAGGACCTGAAGAAAGAGCAAGAGCTCTGGAGTCCCCTCTATGACCTGACCCCTGTTCACATCACACTTTTGCCCCCACCCCACCTGTCTGGACAATTTCAGGACAAAACTCCTAGTGCATCACAAAGGGTATCTGTGACCTCCTATAGGACTCTCTCTGTACTGGGCCCACTTAGCCAGAGTCCTTCCTACCTCCATTGCATCAACTTTCTGCCCTGTCCAGTTAAGAGATAACCACAGTTTTGTTGATGAAGTTGTTGGACATCGAGTTAGGTGACCTGTCCACTATCTCATTGACACCTGGAAGCATGGCAGGCCCAATCCCATGTTCCCAGCTCAGGGTACACAGAGTTTCATGGGTCAAAAAGGTTTAGCAGGTGGCTGCTTACGTCGTAAGGATGGGAGACTGAAGTCCCTCCTCCACAGCTTACTCCTTGGAACCTGACTCATGTGTTAGAAAGTACACAATACTTGAAAGAGAATAAGCATTCACCTGATTGTGAAGAAAAGCAATTTATTCACAATCTTGCAAGAATGGATGCCCACCCAAAAATTGTGGTCAGTGCTCCAAATAATAGAATGCCACAGGTATTTGTATCCTAAGCTTAACACGCAGGCCCCTCTCCTATTTCTCCACTGATTGGATATTCCAGAAGTTACAGTCTATGCAGATAGTCTAACCAAATTTCCTGCAGAAGGTTCTTGCTTTTTATTAATGTTTACATTTCAATGACCCTGGCTATTATTTATTTAAACTTCTATCTACATTTTTTGGTCCCAATTCTAGGCTTACATCAGAAGTGCTCTCCTTCCCTGCTCCCTGCGTTGTTCTACAGCCCCTTCTTGCACCACTTTGTGTGAAAGCTAAACTAATTTTCTTACAAATCTCCCCTGTTTCTTTTAGAACTTTTTTAGTTGTACATTTTATTCTTTCTTCAAATTTGATAAGAACATTTTCATGCTTTTCATTATAGGGGTTTTCTTTTTTAAGGAAATTGTACTGATCAGGCACTTGCTTGGTTAAGGCAGTCTCAATGAGTCTCTGAACTAATCCTCAGGTACATGGAATAATGCAACACTCAAGTGCAATGAGTACCCCAGCTAGGATGATTAAAGAAGTTAACATGGATAGTGCCACCCCTTTCCATTTCCTAGACTTGTTTTTTTTTAAACATCTCATGAGGGGGTCATCTATCCCTGAATTTTTTTTGCCAATTCTTTGGATAAGACCCTCAGACTTGTAGAGCTTTGCTAAGAGTTCTATTTGGGGCTGAATTATTGGGGATAAATGTATAACTACCCTGGCCATAAAGCTAATGCCTTCCTTCTCAGCTCATATCATGTCTAGGGCCATCTTATTTTTCCATGTCATTCAGCTAGTAATGTACAACACTTCTTCTCTTCCTTCAATTGCATACTTGGTATAATTAATTTGATTAACCCAATCTACATTTTTGTTGATGGTGAGCACCAGAATAAGGACAATTTAAATTCTGCAGCTAATTAATTTCTAATCTTAAACTCATTTGAAATTTCCCTTGGAACTCCTATACTTTTTAAATGAACTCAATCCTCCTCCATTTTAAATGCCAAGGTGAATGGGATGGCCAGTTGGACCAGAGCACAGGTCCTTCTCACCTTCTTTGGAAAAACAGGTTGGGTGATGCCCTTTTCACAATACCACCAAAGGCCTGCTTGTGGTGTGGTTAACCTGGAGAAATTGCTATTACTGTCCTCAGTCACAACCCATGCTTGGATACATGAGGCCATGGTCCCAACGACCTGGAGCCCCTCTTCCCATCTAGAGAGACAGGCAGAGTGATTTCCTTAACTGAGACAAGAAGCCAGTATGACCTTGACTTTTCCTTCCATGATTAGAGGGAAAAGGGAGGACAATATACTTCAATTTTTGACAGGAGTAGTATTCTTAAAAAGTATCATGCACTTGGACTCCTTTTGTGTTCCTCCATACCCTTTGGAAAGGGCACAACAAGAACAGTGGGCTGGCCTGTTGCACACACATAACAGTTGCTTTTGTTTAGATTCTGGGCTGGATATATGATCCATTCCACCCAGCATTTGCATTTTTGCACCCTATCCCTACACTTATGGTTTGTTCCAAGTTTTCTGTTCTTTCTGCCCTGACCATTTTGGGATTATTCTGTATTTGTGAAACTAATTTCTAGCTGAGTCCTTAGGCACTATTAAAGAGTTCTTTCAAGGGAAAAAACTTGTATCCTGAACCTTTCTAGAGGGTGTTTTTCAGTGAGGTTTTCCCCATCCCATATATTCTGTTAATTATTATTGCATTTCTGCTGCACCCCCTGCTAGATGTTTGTTTGCTTTCTTGATGGTTATCATGAGGTTACATTGCCTTTAGGTCTGTGAAATTAATTTCATGTTCACATTTCATCCTTGAAATTGGGTAGTCCACCATACATCATTCCAGGATGGGCAATGAGATGTTTGACTGTAACAACCCTCTACTGGATCTGGACACTAGTATTTGTTTTTCCCACCCAATTGACATTGATTTGTTAAGTCTCTGCAATATATTATTTGTCAAGCATCAAATGTAAGGCCTGGAAGATAGGATCCCTTCCACCAGGATGTAAGCTACCCCGGTAAATATTTTAGAAAGCCTCTGTTACCCAAAACGGCCTCAGCCCAGCATCTCCTTCAACCTCAATCAGCTGTTTTCTTTCAGTTATTTCTCATTATTCAGCCTCCACTCTCCAGCAAATGAATTCTTGTGTAAACTCCCCTCAGTTATTATTTGTCTTCCAGCATTTATAACCCTGCGTGCCTAAGGCAGTGTTGGAATTTTAAACTTTACCAATGGAAAGCTCCCATCTCCAAACTTAGCCCCCTATTTCTGAAAACTAGCTGAAAGGGAATTGCCTAACCATTGCCCCCAACTTTTAAACCTTAAACCTTAAAAACCTATCCCTATCCACCAACTTGGTGCAACTATCTTTCTCTTTCTCCTGAAATGCTGTCTGGGTGGCTCTGTTTTCCCATGAAATAAAGCCTTTGCTTAAACCCCTTTGTTCCACCTCCTTCCTGGTGACTTTGCAGAGTTTATGTTTCATCAAACTGTATAGTATGGGGCTTTAAACTTCAGTTACATACATTACTAATTTGGCAGGGCTTATTACATTCCCATTTGGAATATTATGACTATTTCTCATTTTTAAATTGGGCCCCAGATCCCTCATCTCTCTTCCTTGGGTAAGACTTTACTTTGGCCAGGGTCACTATTAACTATGTTAGATTAAAGAACAAAATCCAAACCCCCAAGTTAAGAAAAATAAAAACATTTTACCCTCCCAACTATTGTCTCTTTAATGTGATTTTAAAGTACCCAAAGTTGGAGTTATTTCCCAGGAATCAGACTGTGTTGTTGGGTACTTATCATCTGGCTTAGGTGTTGGTCTTTTCACTTTATTGCAGTGAGTCCAGACTTTCTCTGTCATCCAGGTGGTCATTCGGTTGTCAACATCATTTCCAGGCCAGTTGGAGTTTTGATGCTTTCCACAATTTGATGAAGACCTAACTGCCAGGTTGGTGTTGATGGGCAGCAAATTCAAGAGGTGGAGTCTGAGCTGCAAAGCCAAGGTTCCCAAGGGCTGACAGAGTAGAGGACAAAGCCAGTTTATAATTTTCAGGGAAGAGATCCTTTGCAGAGTCAGCTACATGCATGGTCTGCCATAACACATAACCCTTCTCTGGTTCTGGACCTGCAAAACTCAGAAAAAGTCATCTGCTGTCAACATACGAAGGAGGGATAGCCATAAGATACATATTCCCATTTCTCCCATAAGGAATAATTGGAAGAAACACAGGGGTTACCAGACCCAAGCAGCCTTGAAAAACCCACAGGGAAAACTCCAGTAGACTTCAAAATCTAAGAATCATTTATCCTTGGTACCTCAGAAAGTGGTAGTCCCACCCTTTCCAAGGACCTACACATTGACCCACCTCTCTCAGAATGCAAACTTGGGGAACACTGGGGAGACCACATGCCTCCTGGCTCCACCTCCTCCAAGCATTGGGGTGGCACCATGGCCCTCCTCCATCTCTGGGGTACATGCTCAAGTCCTCCATGTGGTTGCCCCCAAAATCACCCAATCCCCAAGGAATGTGCCCAACCATCTCTCCAAGGCCTGGGATGGCACCACTCCCTTGCCATGAGGTGGAGGCCCATCCTCTGTCCTTGGGGAAAGCCACTTTCTCCAAGTGCTTGTGTGGGTCTGTTCTCCTGGTGCAAGGCCTCTTGACTTTAGATCCAAACCTCCATTGTTTTGCCTCCAAAGCCATTTTCCTCCAATGTGTCCCTTCCCTGCCCCTCCTGATCTTTATTGGTGGTGGCTTTCTTTATATACAGATGCCTCAACACTCTCACTGCTACTCCATGCAGCAGTTTGGGGTTGTGTCCATTACCATTAACCAGTACCATGGATTTTATTAGTTCTTTCCCTAAAAGCTAATCCCAGCTTCTGGAATGTAATGCATGGGGCTTATAATTTGGCTATCTTCCCAATAGACATCAGTAGGTTTGAAAATGGAGACTTTAAATCTTTTCCCTTTTACCCCTGAAACTGTGAGGAGCTACTGTAAATTTAATTCCCTTTGTGATATGGGTTGCAGAAGATTGAACTGCCCTAAGAAAATGTCAGTTCTCTGATATGGGTCCACCTTTAGATTTATCAGACTTCTGATGGGCTCTTGAGACTAGGAGGCCTTAACCTCCCTAATTTTTAAAATTTATTAGGGGGGTCCCCTGATCTTCTTTCTTTAAATTCAGGCATTTCATTTTGAGATGACCAGGTTTCCCATTGCTGAGTCTTGTGCCCCCTCACACCTTTATCCCCTTTGGCCCAGACTGTTTCTCTATTTTACCTCTGCCTGTTTCCTATTTGCTTTATCTTTATCCTTTATTGACCATGTGGTTAACTGTGCATAACATGATTTTAACTTGTTATTTCTGCTTTCCTTTTCCATTTTCAAAGCCCACTATAACCAATGGCATGGCACAGAAAGCCATCAAGTTACGTGACTTGGTTTCTGCACTTGGTGAACAGCCTGGGAACATGAAGCCAGCATTTGCACTGGTCCCTCAGCCAAGCTCATCTATGGCCTATCCCTGGTACTGGTCTCCACCAGAAGGGCCAGTGTTTGCCAGTACTGAGAGCCTGGGGGTGGGGCATGCATGGCAGAGGGTTTGGGGGCTTAGAGGAGGGGGTCAGGCAGTTGCCAAGCCTATACTCTCAGGACTGACTGACCCATGTTCAATTGCTGTTCACATAGAATCCTCCTCCATTTCAGCCTTCAAAGTCCTCATTTAAATATTTGCTATTACCACCAAGGCAACTATAGCCAGGTCTGCACTTGAGGCTTCAAGACTCACTGCAGTGGCTCTCTTATTCATTGTGGCCTACCATCCATGGGGTAGGGGAATCCAGGTTGGTGATGTGAGGCAACAACAACACATCCTGCTCCTGTTCCTCCCATCCCTCTTATGTACAACCCAACTGCCAGGGATGGCCAGGTATGCGCCCAATACTTCAGCACCATTTGTTTCTACAGCACTGATACTGAGCAGTTTTGAACACCCTTCTCTCACCTGCTTTCCACCTCCCTTTTATACAACACCTCAAAGCAGACAAACAAACAAATGCCCACACCTGTTCCAAAGAAAGAACAGGTGCTCCTACATCTAAAATCAAATGTAGAAGCAAAGAAAGGAGCCTGATTGTGTCTTCAGGGCCACCATCATCAGTAAAGTTAAATTCAGCAAAACATCACAAATAAAATACACTCTGAGACCTTCTTAATAATTCTCGTAGTTGTTTATCCTTCCACCTATCTATTTTTTTGCCTTTATCTGAATGTTTGCCTAAGACCCCTTTACATCCTTGCACCACAGGACTATCAGGGTCCATCCTTGAATATTTCCTTATTTGGCCTATCAACTTTTGGAGGTAAGCAAAGGGAGTTTTGTTGTAGTTCATCCCTCAAAAAAATGTAATATCCAGCAAGGTTTTGATGGAAAAGATGCATCTTTAGTTTAACCAAATATCTCTTGTGTCTCTTTAATCACCCAACCTCTCATTGGCTTAGCTATTTGCCTAAATAAATAAGAAAGCAGGCATCTTTTCTGCCACCTCAAACAGGGCCAACGTTATTGCTCAGAAGTATTTGGAAGGTTCAGTTAGAAGACACCATAGCCCTCCTAGGAGTCCAATTCTTGTATTGACACTTTCATTGAGACTGAACTCCTGCAGGAAAATGCTCCCACATCAAGATAATTTTATCCACCCATTTGCTTCACACTTGTTAGTAGCAAATCTGCAATACCTGTATTTGGCAAAGGGATTTATTATACAGAAACCCAGACTCTACATCAAATGGTCACATACAAGTTTGAAATAGTTCTACTGAACAAAAGAGACAAAACTAGAAAATTACTAGAATACAAGTAACTCTGGGTAGCTTCTTCAAGTCCCTTTTAAGGATTACAAAGTCCTGGGCATTTAAGCTGTATTTTCCTCTAGCCACCTCAAAGGCCTTATTTAAGTTCTGAGATTTGAGTACAGCCAATTTTTTTCCCTGTATAGTGAGACTGTAAAGATCTTGAACAAAGTCAATCCTTATCTGTCCTGTACTTGGGGCAGAATACGTTGGGCCACACAATGCTTTCTTTTGTCCAAATGTATATTTTCTTCCCCCTGGTCTGCTAATGCTCCAACATCTCCCTATGGACTATCCAGGGGAATGTTCCTAGGGGAGAGATTTTATAGTTTCCCCCTCCCTTTTTCCCTGGCTGGCCAACTGCCTCCACCTATTCTGAGTCTTGCCTGGCTTCTTTTGTTTCTACACCATCTCACTTTGTTCAACTCAAGCCCTTTCCTTCACTGGAGAAGGGAACCATGGATTGGATCTCTGCACTTGCTTATGGCCAGGCTCATCATCATTCATCCTGACTGCCAAGGTAATACTTAATAGCATTTTTCTTACCTTGGTCTGTGCAAAGAGTTACCTGGATACTGTGAAGTGGATATTCCCCCTTTATTTTTCACACTGGTGTATTCAAGCATCTAGTCTCAGGTCCTTCTGGCTGCCAGAGGTGGGACCCCATGGCAGAGCATGCGATTGCTTAATCAGTGGGGCTTGGACCCCCAAATTGTTAGAAAAAGCATGGTACTTGAAGGAGAATAAGTTCTCACCCAATTGTGGAGAAGAAAAGAATGTATTCATGTTCTTGCAAGAACAGGCAACCCCCAAAAACTGGTGGTCAGCATGCTAAACAATAGAATGCCACAGGTATTTAGATCCTAAGTTTAGCACACAGTCCCCTCCCCTATTTCTCAGCTGATTGGATATTCCAAAAGTTACAGCCTATCTGGATAGTCTAACTGATTCACCCTTTTGATTACATTTTACATTTCAATGACCCTGACCATTATTTATTTAAACTGGTTTCTACTTTTTGGTACTAATTTTAGGCTTGTATAAGAGGCACTCTCTTTCCCTGCCTGCAGCCTGAGTTGTTCTGCAGCACTTTTTTGCACCATATTGTGTGAAAGTTAAACAATTTTCTTGCACTGTGGAATCTCTGCTGGTTGCCCACTGGAATGGAGGTTGGAGAGATTTCATGCTATAAGTAAAAAAACCTCTTTTTTTCATTCTTGCGAATTTACTATGTTTGCTGCTATTATGACATGGAAATATTGTCCCAAGGAAGTGAACTATGAACAGTTAGAATTGCAAAGCTTGTTTTATGCTGAGAAAAAATGAGGTTCCTAAAATGACTTATATCATAGTATCTGATCCATCTCAAACTCCTTGTGGTCCTTCAAGGTGTAATCAAATGCCACACTGTGGGTCTCATCCTTATACTGGATCTGGATAATTTTAGTAGCTTCCTCTGCATCTCTGCCACCATCCATATATAAAGAGAAGGTAAACAAAACCTGACTCATAGGACTATAGGAGGTTTGGGTGGGAACCAATTAAACAGCTCAGAATAGTACATGTGTTCTCTTTTAACTCTTGTATGGTCTATTCTGAGTTTTAAAAACTCTGTGAAGAAGTGTCAGGGTAACAATTTGCCTTATGAGTCTCCCTTTGATATATTGTGCCACAATTAATACATCAGAGTTATGATGTGTATGGTTCATCCATATTTTCCCATTTTCCTCTTTGCAGTATTGACCAGGCAAATGAAATAACTTCTCTATGTATCTGCTGTTGATGTGTGAAATTAAGTTATTTCCAATGGGAAGCACCTGGGATAGTAGGAATGGGTCATTTAACCTGAAGATTAATTATCAAAATGTATAGGTATATTAGTGTTGCAGCAGGAGTTTGCTAAGTCGGTAGCACATGGCTGACAGGTAAAATTCATATTCCCCTCTGCTTTGATCCCCATCCCTCAATCCTGACTTAACCATGAACTCCAGGTTACCAAGATAATGTGATAGCAGACCTTTGACTTGACTACTCCCATGGAGAACAAAAAATAAAATGTCTTCCTATACCTAGTGGTTGGGTAGAGTTTTCACAGTAGGAGAAATGAGGGACTAGATTCCTAAACTGTTGCGTGTTTTCATGTCCTCTAGTGTTTTTAATCAAACATTCTTGGAAAGGCCTCCTATATACCTCTACTTACAGATCTTTACACTATGAGTTGAACAAAAGTGCTTGGGATGCTGATGTGGGAAATGGAGCATTGAAGGTGGTGAAATATAGAGACCCTATTATCTGGAACCTGGGATACCTGAAAGACCCTCAAAAAATCCAGAGTGGTTGCTACAAAGCTAGGTTCTCTGAAGATCACTGAATAAGAAGTCAGGGAAGATAGGATCTAGCTATGGTTTCATATGCACAAATGTCACATTTTTAAATCAGAAAATAAGAGAAAGAAAGAGGGGCAGATTATTTCAAAGATATTTCTATTTTCCAAAATAGGAACAACTATGTGCACCATAAGGCAAAAAATGTATTGAATGTAAAATATGAATATATTTTCAAGATGCCACTGCTTCTCTCAGACCTGAGCCTCTTAGGAGTTGGCTAATCATGAAGTGACATATTTGCAGACTAACTCAGAGACCAGCTCTGTGTACTTCCTCATGGCTTGAGGTCTCAAGATGGTTCTTGAAATTTGAACTTTGTAGTTCATTTAGCAGAACACTGGGTAGAGCTGGCACAGAACAATTATGTTGAAAATTGAAAAAAAATTACTGTATATTCTATGTATTCATTTGTATATACATATGTGTTTATTTCATGTGTAAATCAATTAAAAATAAATAAATGTATAAATATATGTGCATAAATAAGCATATGTATAAGTATTTTGAAACCAAAGTGTGTGAAGAATTTGTATAACAGGAATATTTACCTCTATAAGATGAAGAATATATACAAG
>PVIY010058475.1:0-12449 GCA_004026745.1 Myrmecophaga tridactyla | reverse complement strand
TTTTTTTTTCAAGATGTTTTTGGCTTGATCGAGACTGATTCAATCTCTTTATCTGTAGTTGGTCTGTTGAGATCTTGTATTTCTTCTAGCATCAGTGTAACTTGTTCAGGTGTTTCTAGGAATTTGTCCATTTCATCTAAGTTGTCTAATTTGTTGACAAACAGTTGTTCATTGTGTCCTCTTACGACCCTTTTTACTTCTGTAGGATCATTAGCAATGTAACCCTTCTCATTTATGCTTTATTTGCATCTTCTCTCTTTATTTGTTTGTCAATCTAGCTAAGGGTTTGTCAATTTTATTGGACTTCTCAAAGAAACAACTTTTGGTTTGTTAATTCTCTCTATTGTTTTTTTTTATTCTCAATTTCATTTATTTATGTTTAATTTCTGTTATTTCTTTCCTTCTGCTTGCTTTGAGATTAGTTTGCTATTCTTTATCTAGTTCTACCAGGTGTGTAGGTAGGTCTTTGATTTTGGCTCTTCTTTCTTTTTTTGTGTAGGTTATTTAGGTCTATAAATTCCCTCCCAACACTGCCTTTGCTGCAGCCCATAAGTTTTGATTTGTTGTGTTTTCATTTCATTTGTCTCGATATATATACTGAATTCTACAAGTTCTTCTTTGACCCACTGATTGTTTAAAAGTGTGTTGTTTAACTTCCACATATTTGTGAACTTTCCAGTTTTCCAAGTTATTGATTTCCAGCTTCATTCTACTATGTTCGGAGAAAGAGCTTTGTTTAATTTCAACCATTGAACATGTATTGAGGCTTGTTTTGTGACCCAACATGTGGTCTATCCTAGAGATAGACTCCTTGAAGCTACACTTTCCTGCCCTGCAAACTGTTCCCCATAGCCCTAAGAGCTTACTGCGTCTTTAAACCTCCACTGTCTCTGCCCCAGCTAGTGTTAAAACAATGGCTGCAGGCAGTCCCTGTCTGGGGAAGGCTGAAACAGCAGTTCAGGGACCCAGTGACTCATATTGGCTGATCAAAAGCCATGATCAATGCTGGACCATGCTCTGTCCCTGCCCCCTCAGTTCTTAGGGAAGAGAGCTTCACATCCCTCTTTGTCCACAGCACCCAGCCAGGGACTGGACCCGAGGTGGCCCACCTCGAGCATGGGGGATGGGTACCAGTAGTCACTGCACAGTGAGGTATATATATATATATTTTTTGGTGGGAGGTGGGGTGGGGGGTGCATGGTCCTGGAATGGAACCTGGGTCTCCCACATGGATGGCGAGCATTCTACCATGGAGAGGTACAGGTACATCTCCTTACCACAGTTTCTCAGTCTCTTCCTCCCATGCTTCCCTGGTGCTGCACAGAGCTTTCCGGCCTTCAGAGCCCCAGAACAGTTGTTTCAGACTGTTCCTGCCTGTCCACTAGCTTTTTTCAAGGAGGAGGGAATCCCGGGAATCCTTACTCTGCCATCTCACCAGAAGCTACCCTGCCAGCTAACTTTTTTTTTTAAACATGGGCAGGCACCGGGAACCGAACTTGGGTCTCCAGCATGGCAGGCGAGAACTCTGCCACTGAGTCACCATGGCCCGCTGTGCTGGTTTGAAATGATGTATGGAACCTAGAAAAGCCATGTTTTAATCCTGATTCCATTTTGTAAAGGCAGCCATTTCTTCTAATCCTTATTCAGTATTGTAAATTTGGAACTGTAATTAGAACTCCCTGGGGATGTGATTTAATCAAGAGTGGTTGTTAAACTGGATTAGCTGGAGGCGCGTTCCACCCATTTGGGTGGGTCTTGGTTAGTTTCTGAAGTCTTATAAAAGAGGAACCATTTTCGAGAATGAGAGATTTAGAGACAGCAGAACAGAACGACATAGCCACGAGAAGCAGAGTCCACCAGCCCGCGACCTTTGGAGATGAAGAAGGAAAATGCTCCCCAGGGAGCTTCATGAAACAGGAAGCCAGGAGAAGAAGCTAGCAGATGACACCATGTTCGCCATGTGCCCTTCCAGATGAGAGAGGAACCCTGACCGTGTTCACCATGTGCCTTTCCAGATGAGAGAGAAACTCTGAATTTCATCAGCCTTCTTGAATCAAGGTATCTTTCCCTGGATGCCTTAGATTGGACATTTCTATAGACTTGTTTTAACTGGGACATTTTCTTGGCCTTAGAACTGTTAACTAGCAACTTATTAAATTCCCCCTTTTAAAAGCCATTCCATTTCTGGTATATGGCATTCTGGCAGCTAGCAAACTAGAACACCCACCCCTAACTAACTTTTGACAAAGTTGTGAAAGCAATTCAACAGAGATAGGATATTTTTTTCAACTGATAGGTCTCTTGGCTTCCACTGGCATGAGTTACAAGTGAGTCCCCGACTTCCACATTCCCTGCCTTACAATACTTACAGCTTTGCCACTATCATCTGCCTTTATTTAATCCTTTTTTCCTATTAGTTATTTGTTTTCATTTCTAAATGAACAGTTAAATGACACAACTGAGCTCTGAGAAGCTACACACTTTGCTGGCAAAATATAAGGAATTAAAGGAAGGAAGAGGAGGGTAAAAATTTCTCAGAGAAGGGCTACCATTATGATTTATTTGGAAAGAGAACTAACTTGCTATAGGGAAGATGGAACAACTTGCATAGTTTGACCAAAGAAAAGCTACAGTAAACAAATTATCACTTAAAACAAGTGAACAAATATAAATTCTGAGGAAAAATAAAATTTCTTCTAAAACTCTAAGATATACCTATGTGGAAAACTTATCAGAAAGCTAGGAAAACTGTTATTAGAAAAGTCTTTTGACCCTGAAACTTTGGTTTTGCAAAACTGTAACAGAATATTGTTAAATATGCTTAATCTATTATAGGATTCAATAAGCATCAACCCTCTGTTATTCTAGAAGTTCTAACAACCCTTACTTGCCCTGAAATACCCCTTCCAACTTTCTCATTGATGCCTCAAATTTTAGTCTGTGAGGTTTGCTTTGGCTCAAGTCTTTTCTCTCTGTCCTAACAGGAATCCTAAGTTCTAGGCTTGTGTTCCAAAAACCTATTGAACATTCTCCAACAGTTCTTCAAGCCAGTTTGTCCAAAACTATTCCTATCTTAGTCTTCTCAAAACTAGCTCCTCTGGGTCTCATCATTTCTGCCAATCACTCCCTCTTAACCTTATATTGGTTCTGACATTTTTCTATCCTGATCATTTCCACTCTTACTGCCACTACCCTTGTTCTATTCATTCCTTGACTGCTGTAATAGAATGCAAACTGTCCTTCCCATCTTCAGCTTCTCCCCTGTCCGGGAACAGGCAGACTAAACACATACTCATAGCACTAAGAAAGCAGAGACAGACAGACAGAAGGAAGGAAAGAAGCAGGGAGGGGGAAAACGTAGAGAAATAATATTGGAAAAATTTTGATAACTTGAAAATAAAATCAAATGATTCATTAGGTGAAAATATGAAATCATCCCTCCTTAACAAAACTCCACTCCTCAAAGACAATCCTTCTACATATTTTTTTTTCATACTTTTTTTCCCAAAATTTCCTTGAGATAGTGATGGATGCTTTCTAGTTGAGCCAAACAAGACCAAAGTCTATGGATCCATTATAACTAAATAAAATCCATAAGAATCAGTTGCCATATGACAGAACATAGTGTGTAGAATTGAGAATTTTTTGTGGAAAAGTCTCTCCAAGGATTATCAACCTTTTAGAAGACAGGGTGTCTTAGGAGGGTTATAATACAAAGGTTATTGTTTAATGATAAATTCACAAGTTCTGGCCTAAATTTGCTCTTTGTATCACTGGACCCTTAGGCAAAACTTGAGGGGGGAGGGAGTTTTAGAAATCCTTATAACAAATATATAAGCTGTATTGATAATGTAAGAATTATATGAGGATTTTTGTAGGAAGACTTGTCCTGGCATTCTCCATCCCAGACCTACTAAATTGGAATTTCTATGAGCAAACCCAATAATGTTGGTGATTTCACCAACAATAAAGTGTAAAACAGAATGGGCAGGCTCAGTGGAAGGAAAGCTGCCCTTCCCTAGGGGAGTCAAGGTGATAGGGGATGAGTATTCATCAGGTAATTACAAAGTAGATTTAAACTTTCATTGATAGAGAGAAGTAAAGGAACTTGATCAATGTTTTCTCAAATTAGCCAATATCAGAATTACTTGAAGAGCATGTTAAAATTCAGATTCATTGGGTTTGTTCATAGAAATTCCAATTTAGTAGGTCTGGGATGGAGAATGCCAGGACAAGTCTTCCTACAAAAATCCTCATATAATTCTAATGTGAAGCCAGCTATGGGGTTTATTACTGTATGCTGGTGTTTCTCAAACAAGAGACTTCATGGTCTCCCCACCTCACACCCCAAGTTTTCCATAGAATGTTTCCCCTTCCTGGAATCTGCAGACTTCATTTTAAAAACATTGCACCTAATGTCAAAATGAAACAATGACCCTCATTTGTGATTTTACTTTGGTTGAATTATTTTATCAGTTATAAGATAAAACCCATATTTTTTAGTCAAAAACACAACGAAAAGTCAGTTTCATAAATTATCTTTAGTTTCTTGAAAAAGCAGTTCTCCAACCTGAACCTCGTAGTTGTCCAAGAATATAGTTGGAGAAAACAGTTGGAGGAACAATGTACTAGAAGTTCTCTAGAGGCCCTGAGATTTAACAATATAGCAACTGGAGCTCTTGGTTTGGACTCAGTTGGCTCTTCAGGTAAGTTCTTAGGAAAATAGTGAGGGTTGGGGATGGGGGTGCAGGTGGGGAACAGGGAAGGAACAGGGAGCTGTCAGTCCTTGAGGGCAGAGCAAGTGGCTTTTAATAGCCCTTTCCCCAGGACCTTACAGCAGGCTGGTTGGGTGTAGGCAGTAAATAGATATTTGTTGAATGAATGAGGGAAGAATGAGGACAGATACAGTGCTTAGTCCTAACCAGATCCTTTGCCTGTATTTGGGGTGAATCCAGCCAAAGTTGTGACTTTGCTCAAGAAACCCAGATATGTAAAGACAAAGAAATCAATTTGTAAATTGAACTACCAAAGTAACTAAAATCACTAGCCAAAAACTCACAATCCCTTTGCTTCTAGTGTATAGAAATGCCTTAGTCTGATAGAAAACTGGATTTTTAAACTTTCTTTTTTATTATAAAATCTGTTTCCTGAGAAAATTGAATCATTTGGCCCTAATGCATATGTATGCATCCTGTATCCTTCACAGTAATACATATGTACCATCCTTGGGAGAATTGAGAAAATAGTTACTCACTTTATCTTCTGTGTTCTGTGGTTCCTCACCATCAGTTGAGAAAGTTTTAGGGAGTTCTAAAAACTGTAATCCAGAGGAAAAGTCCAGTTAGGAAATAAGACGGCACAGTCAGGGCCTGGGATGGTGTTTGAAACTCCTGCCCCTCATGTTGTCCTGGACAATTGTTATTGCACTGTCTGAACTTGGCAGGTTTGCACGAGGCCAAATCAGGGATGAGGAGAGATGAAAAGTTGGAATGGGGACAGATCCAGGCATAAACATCTGAACACTTCTCAGTCTTCTTCCACACACTCTTTGTGCTGGTTTGAAACTGTTATGTACCCCCAGAAAAGCCATGCTATTTTAATCCAATCTTGTGGTGCAGACTTACTATGGGTGGGATTTTTGATTGGTTGTTTCTGTGGAGATGTGACCCACCCAGTTGTGTGTGGGACCTTTTGATTAGGTTGTTCTCATGGAGATGTGACCCCACCTATTCAAGGTGGATTTGATTCTGCTTACTGGATTGAAGAGAAGGACATTTTGCAGAGGACACAGATGCTTGGAGAGCCGATACTGAGAGCAGACATTTGGGGATGCTAAGCTAAGAGATGAAATCCAGAGTTTGTTCCAGAGAAGCTAAGTGAGGATCTACAGACACTTAGAGAGAAACCCACTGAAATCAGAAGCTGAAAGCAATGAACCAGGAGCAAGGACCAGCAGTCGCCAGTCACATGCCTTCCCAGCTGACAGGTGTTCCAGATGCTGGTGGCCTTTTTTAAAAATCAAGGTATCTTTCTCTGGATGCCTCAGTTTGGACATTCTCATGGCCTTAGAACTGTAACTTTGTAACCTAATAAATCCCCTTTGTAAAAGCCAATCCATTTCTGGTATACTGCATTCCAGTCGCATTAGCAAACCGAAGCATGCTCTTTTTCTCTTTTCTTCCATTATCTAGTTGCTTCTCTTTTTGCTGCCGCCAGTTGTTGAATCTGACTGGGATTCTCTTCTCATTAGCCCTTACAAGACTAAGTCCTCAGACCCAGTTCCCAGATCCCTCTGGGTTTGTTCATTGTCTGCTCTTTGATGGGGTGTCCTCTCTTTGTCCTCAGTCAGAGAAGAATCACTAGGAGTGATATATAATAAGGGATTTATTATAGGCACCAAACAATTTTGGGAGCTGATTAAACTGGTACATGAAACTAGTGCTGCAGCCCAAAGTCCACAGGGCAGGTACTCTGATAGCAAAGATGGATATGAAAGGGGGAGCAGAAGGGCAAATTTGTACTTACAAGCGTGAAGCTGGACCAAACAGATCAGAAGCTGCACGTCTTTCAAAAAACTTTCAATTTCAAGGAAGTGGGTATCCTGTAGAAAAATCTAGAGCCCTTTACCATGGAAATAACCAGAGTCGGAAAAGCTGAGAGAGGCCCCTGAAGGGCCTGTGAGTCTATCTGCTGCCCACACCAACAGGGGAAGCAAGCAAATAAGCAACAAGGAGAGCCTGAGCTGCCCCAGTGCCTCCCACCCTACACCAGTCTATAGAGCGTAAAAGGAACACGGCTTCCACTTCATTCCACCCACCGGGTCCCGTGCAGTCTCTTATGGCCTGTGCTCCCCTGGAACTCTGCAGGGAAGGGAATTCTGGGAAACTTGTTTCCAGCCTAGCTAAACTGAAACAATACAAAGCCACACATCCTGGATGGTGATGCTTTACTCTTACTGGAGACGTTTCTCTGTTCTCTCTCTAGGTATCAAAAATTGGAGAAAAGAATTTTCTGCCCAGGGCATTGTCTATCTTTGATTTTTGTTTTATGCTTTGTTTCAGAACGAAAGTGGATCTATTTCTCTCTGCCAACCTCTTAAGGACACTTTTACTTCTCTTCAGAACTACCCACACCCTTCTGTCCTTGGGCTTCTTCTCCCCAGACATGGTGCATTATTCTGATCAAAATACAGGTATGAGAACAGAGAATCCCTGACAGTCACCATACCTTCCCATGACTTTGGAAAATGAGGGTTTTTAAAAATGGTTTTTAATTATAGAAGTGTTATGTCCTAAAGTATACTTTTTCCTTAAGATCTGGACAGTTTGTTTTGAGTATGCCATGATTACATGAAGCAAAATAAATGACAATAAATAATTATATCTACATATTGTTTAATATTGATCTCCAAGATGGGTCTAGGCCCATTGCTATTTATTTTCTTAAAAATATTCTTACAATTGGAGGTAGCACAGCATTGGTCATTGGTGGTCAAACTTTGCATTGAGGCAGAATCACAAGGAAAGCTTGTTAAAATACAACAGTAGGTGTTTTAATAACTCCAGAGTTTCCGATTCTGGGTGTTGCGGGGTGGGGGGGCAGTGAGGGGGGGTTATGTCCAACAATTTGCTTTTCTAAGTTTCCAGGTGATACTGAAAAGGATGAGCCTAGAAGAAACTGAAGTCTTTGGCTTCATTTCTCAGTAATTAGCTGTGAAATTTTCATGTCCCTTCATATTTGTTCCTTCCTATTTCTCTAATGAACATGGAACTTAGAATTACCAATGCATTAGAGAAAAAAGGATCAATATAGAAATATAGCAAATGCCAGCTCTTTAACAAAAAGTCACTTTAATGGAAAAGCAGGCATGAAGGCAAGGTTTGAGTTTAATTTCCTAATTGTCCAGAGGGTGGCAGCACCACGGGGAAATTTGCAGGAGCATAGAGCTCTGCCCTTCACCTTTCCCCCCACCCGCTCTAGAGTTGGCTCTCTTGCACCTAATCCCATTTCCTGGGCCTCAGACTCTTTCTTAACCTTATTAGACTTTAGGTCATCACCTACGTGGACCGAGCTCTCCTTCCTGCGGGGGACTTTAGGGCCCGTTCATGGATTAGAAAAAAGGAGGGATTTCACCTTGGCCACAACACTAATCTGATGATTGACCCTAAACAGGTCACTGTGTCCTCCGAGCCTCCGTTTCCCCTAGGTGAAAAGAGGACAATGGAAGAGAGGTTCTCTGAGGCCACCCAGCCCTGACAGCCCAGGGTTCCGAGTTCCGAGTGGCATGGAGGAGCTGTCCGCGCAGGCAGGTGGGTCTGGGGAAAGGGTGTCGCGCCCGGCAGGGCGTTCCTGCCAAGGGAATACGCGACACGGAGTGTGTGCCAGAACTAAGCAGGAAGCACGCTGGAACATCACCTTTAACCGGGCGTAAGAAACGTAAAACAGCATTGCCACAGAAAAACAAACAAGGATGAATTAGGAAACTCCATGGAAAGTCACACCATTTTTAAAAATACAAAACTGATGAGGTCAACGAAATTGTATGCCTCAGAAGGCTTCTTCAGGGACTACCTGTCCACTCTTTTCTGCCCTTAGGGTTGCTTTGGAGGAGACTGTCACTTCGGCAAGTATTTTATTTAATTGAAGCCTAACGGCTTTTGTTCCACAGAAACCTCTTTTATGAGAAGGGTGCTCTGGCGCCCTCGTGTGACGAATCTCGAGTAAGGCATCACTCCCCTGACAACGCCTTGGTTTCAACCTCTCACACCAAATAAATCCAGGTTTTGCTTTTTGAGTAATACATTGCCCTTCCTCTGGGTTGTTAATACTTTTCCAGTCAACTCTGATCCTTCAAGTAGAGGTGACGAGAGTACACCTCCATCATATGTACTCCAAGCAAAATCAGAGAGGAAGCGCTAATAAACTTGGTGAAAAACAGGCAACTCGGTAGTGGTGTCTTTTGTTTCATAGGAACACACGTTCCTAGTCACGGAGACAGTTGTCACTCCCAGTGGAGGGAGGCAGAGCCTGAGAGGAGCATAATATCTTCTGTGCTTGTGGCAAGTCCAGGTAGCTGGCTTTCTGGGACCCGCTGCCCCTTCCTGAACTCCAGTCACTGTGACGCAGAGACTGTGACTAGCCAGCCTCCCAGCAGAGTTTCAGGTTTGAGATCCCAATTCCTCTGACATGCTGGATCTTCTAAGGGCCATGATATCTATCCTCCACCTTTATCAGCATACGCCACACAAGTGCGGTCTGGGGGCTATTTCTTGTGCCCTAACTTTTTTTTTTTATGATCATTCTGTTCCAGGTATATAATCAGTAATTCACAATATCACCACATAGTCGCATATTCATCATCATGATCATTTCTTAGACATTGCATCGATTCAGAAAAAGAAATAAAAAGGAAACAGAAAAAAATTCATACATACCATACCCCTTACCCCTCCCTTTCACCGATCACTAGCATTTCAATACACTAAATTTATTTTAACATTTGTTCCCCCTATTATTTATTTTTATGCGTATGTTTTACTCGTCTGTTGATAAGGTAGATAAAAGGAGCATCAGACACAAGGTTTTCACAGTCACACAGTCACATTGTGAAAGCTATATCATTATACGATCATCTTCAAGAAACATGGCTACTGGAACACAGCTCTACATTTTCAGGCAGTTCCCTCCAGCCTCTCCATTACATCTTGACTAACAAGGTGATATCTCTTTAATGCGTAAGAATAACCTCCAGGATAACCTCTCGACTCTGTTTGAAATCTCTCAGCCATTGACATTTATTTTGTTTCATTTCACTCTTCCCTCTTTTGGTCGAGAAGTTTTTCTCAATCCCTTGATGCTGAGTCCCAGCTCATTCTAGGATTTCTGTCCCACGTTGCCAGGAAGGTCCACACCCCTGGGAGTCATGCCCCACGTAGACAGGGGGAGAGCAGTGAGTTTGCTTGTTGTGTTGGCTAGAGAGATGGCCACATCTGAGCAACAAAAGAGGTTCTCTTGGGGGCGAATCTTAGGTCTAATTTTAAGTAGGCTTGACCTATTCTTTGTGGGGTTAAGTTTCATATGAACAAATCCCAAGATTGGGGACTCAGCCTATTGCTTTGGTTGTCCCCACTGCTTGTGAGGATATCAGGAATTCTCCACTTGGGGAAGTTTACTTTTCCCCTTTCTCACCATTCCCCCAAGGGGGCTTTGCAAATACTTTTTTACTCACTGTTCAAATCACTTTGGGATTTATTGGGGCATCACTCTGGACAAACCTACAAAATCTCATGCCTTACTCAAGGTTCCATGCACTTATGGTGTTCATACAAGCTGTCCACACAAGTTATATTAGGAACTGCACTAGTCAAAATATAAATTTTGTACCAAATAAACATTTTTTTCTTTAGTCTCACACATAAATTAAAATTTCAAAATATTAATTACCATCTACTTTCATCAACCTGCAGTAATGACATTACTTTGTTCTTCCTCATGCAAAAACGTTTTTAAATTTGTACTTTTAGTCACTATAATTATACACTCGAGCACTACTAGATTATACCATCTCAGTCTTTATCGTCTATCTTTCTTTCTGATTTCATTTGTGCCCCTAGGCCTCCTCCCTCTATCATTCTCGCATTCAGCTTCATTCAGTGTTCTAACATTATTGTATGACAATTAGGTAGTATTGCGCTATCCATCTCTTAGTTTTTACAATCACTCCTGTTGCATAATCTGTATCTCTTCAGCTCCAATTACCCAATATCTTACCCTATTTCTATCTCCTTATGGTCTCTGTTACCAAGGAAATTCTCCAAGTTTATTCAATAATGTCAGTTCATATCAGTGAGACCATACAGTATTTGTCCTCTTGTTTCTGGCTAATCTCTCTCAGCTTAATGTCCTTAAGGTCCATCCATGTTGTTACATACTTCATAATTTTATTCTGTCTTATAGCTGCATAATATTCCATTGTATGTATATACCACAGCTTGTTAGCCACTCATCTGTTGATGGATATTTTGGCTGTTTCCATCTCTTGGCTATTGTAAATAATGCTGCTATAAATATTGGTGTGCAAATGTCCACTTGTGTCCTTGCCATCATCTCCTCTGAGTAGATACCTAGCAATGGTATTGCCAGGTCTTACGGCAATTCTATACTTAGCTTCCTGAGGACCCGCCAAACTGCCTTCCAAAGAAGTTGAACCATTTGACATTCCCATTAACAGTGGATAAGTGTGCCTCTTTCTCCACATCCTCTCCAGCACTTGTCGTTTTCTGTTTTATTGATAATGGCCATTCTGGTGGGTGTGAGATGATACCTCATTGTGGTTTTGATTTGCATTTCCCTAATAAGCCAGGGAAGTTGAGCATCTTTTCATGTGCCTTTTGGCCATTTGTATTTCCTCTTCTGAGAAATGTCTGTTCATGTCTTTTGTCCATTTTGTAGTTGTGTTGCCTGTCTTTTTGTTGTTGAGTTGAATAATCTCTTTATATATTCTGGATACTAGACCTTTATCTGATATATCATTTCCAAATATTGTCTCCCATTGTGTAGGCTGTCTTTTTACTTTCTTGATGAAGTTCTTTGATGCACAAAAGTGTTTAATTTTGAGGAGTTCCCATTTATTTGTTTCTTTCTTCAATGCTCATGCTTTGGATGTAAGGTCTAGGAAACCGCCTCCTATGATAAGATTTATAAGATATTTCCCTACATTTTCTTCTAACAGTTTATGGTCTTAGGTCTAATGTTTAGGTCTTTGACCCATTTTGAGTTAATATTTGTATAGGGTGTGAGATATGGATCCTCTTTCATTCTTTTGCATATGGATATCCAGTTCTTCAGGCACCATCTATTGAAGAAACTGTTCTGTCCCAGGTGAGTTGGCTTGACTGCCTTATCAAAGATCAATTGTCCATAGATGAGAGGGTCTGTATCTGAACACTCTATTCAATTCCATTGGACAGTATATCTATCTTTATGCCAGTACCATGCTGTTTTGACCATTGCAGCGTCATAATATGCCTTAAAGTCGGGTAGTGTGAGACCTCCAACTTCATTTTTCTTTCTCAGGATACTTTTAGCTATTCAGGGCACCCTGTCCTTCCAGATAAATTTGGTAATTGTTTTTTTCTATTTCTGAAAAGTAACTTCTTGGGATTTTAATTGGTATTGCATTGAATCTGTAGGTCAATTTAGGTAGAATTGACATCTTAACTATATTTAGTCTTCCAATCCATGAACATGGTGTTCTAGTTTGCTAGCTGCCGGAATGCAACACACCAGAGACGGATTGGCTTTTAATAAAAGGGGATTTATTTTGTTGGTTCTTCAGAGGAAAGGCAGCTAACTTTCCACTGAGGTTCTTTCTTACGTGGAAGGCACAGGATGGTCTCTGCTGGTCTTCTCTCCAGGCCCCTGGGTTCCAACATCTTTCCCTGGGGTGA
>PVIY010058474.1:0-12441 GCA_004026745.1 Myrmecophaga tridactyla | reverse complement strand
GTTATCCTGGAGGTTATTCTTATGCATTAAGTAGATATCACCTTGTTGTTCAAGATATAGCGGAGAGGCTGGAGGGAACTCCCTGAAAATGTAGAGCTGTGTTCCAGTAGCCATGTTTCTTGAGGATGATTGAACAATGATATAGCTTTCACAATGAGACTCTGTGAATGTGAAAACCTTGTGTCTGATGCTCCTTTTAGCTACTATATCAACAGAAGAGTAGAACATATGGAATAAAAATAAATAATGGGGGAACAAATGTCAAAATAAATTTAGTTTGAAATGCTAGTGGTAAATGAAAGCGAGGGGTAAGGGGTATGGTATGTATAATCTTTTTTTCTCTATTATCGTTTTATTTCTTTTTCTGTTGTCTTTTTATTTCTTTTTCTAAATTGATGCAAATGTTCTAAGAAATGATGAATATGCAACTATGTGATGATATTAAGAATTACTGATTGTATATGTAGAATGGAATGATATCTTAATGTTTTGTTAATTTTTTTTAATTAATAAAAAAAGTTTTAAAAAAAGGATGGTGTATAGGAACTCTGTTTATGTGGGATTTTTCTGCAAACCTATAGTTTCTCTCATTAAAAAATTATATATTATAAAAACACCTTATTTAGAGACCTCACACAACTAGTGATTTTGAGCTATAAGAGACTTCAAGCCACTTACTAGCCAAGCTTCAGATTTTACAAGTAAGCAGTAGAATTAAAGTCAAATGACCAATAAGCACATGAAAAGGTTCTAATCATTAGACATGGGGGAAATGCAATTTTAAGTCACCATGAGATATCCCTTGTTCTAGTTTGCTAACTGCTGGAATGCAACACACCAGAGATGGATTGGCTTTTAATAAAAGGGGATTTATTTTGTTGGTTCTTCAGAGGAAAGGCAGCTAACTTTCCACTGAGGTTCTTTCTTACGTGGAAGGCACAGGATGGTCTCTGCTGGTCTTCTCTCCAGGCCCCTGGGTTCCAACAAGTTTCCCCGGGGTAACTTCTTTCTACATCTCCAAAGGCCTGGGCTGAGCTGCAAGTGCTGAGATGAGGAATGCCGAGCTGCTTAGGCTGTGCTACAGTTGCGTTCTCTCATTTAAGCACCAGCCAATTAAGTCAAACATCACTCATTGCAGCAGACACGCCTCCTAGCTGACTGCAGATGTAATTGGCAACAGATGAGGTTCACATACCGTTGGCTTATGTCCACAGCAGCAAAACTAGGTATGCTCACCTGGCCAA
The DNA here is from genome assembly GCA_004026745.1 of Myrmecophaga tridactyla. NCBI lineage: Eukaryota > Metazoa > Chordata > Mammalia > Pilosa > Myrmecophagidae > Myrmecophaga > Myrmecophaga tridactyla. Next base: position 11,197 of record PVIY010058474.1, on the reverse strand, counting down.
GTTGACAACTGAATCTAACTAACACACCCTAAAACCCACCAAAATGGCTAAAATTGAAAGAACAGACAATAATATGTATTGATAAAGGACGTGAAGCAACACACTACATTGTTGGTGGAATCTAAATTAATTTCAAAACATCTATCTGGCAGTATTTGCTAAAGCTAAACACACACCTAGCCTACAACCTAGCCATCTTATTATTGAGTATTAAAAGACCAACAGACATGTACATTATATTAGTTACATTAATGAGTTAGTTATATTAGTGAAAACACTTGAACAACCCTAATGTTCATTAACAGTAGAATGGATAAATAAATCATCAAACATTCATACAATGGAATTCTACACAGAAATGAAAAAGAACAAAATAAACTGTGTTGAGCAAAAGCCAAACACAAGATTCTATATTGTATCATTTCATTTATGTAAGGACAAAAATAGATATAACTAAATTCACTGTGAGACAGGTCAAATTTTGGGGAGGTGGAGGAGAACTAACAGGGAGGGCATGAGAAAGCCTTTTAGGGTGCTGAAATGGTCTGTATCTTGATCTGAGTTGTAGCTATAAAGACATATACATTTGTAAAAGTTCATTGAGCTACACACTTAAGATGTGTCCAATTTGCTACATGTGAGTTCTATCTCAAAAAAAAAAGTAAAAATGTATATAGCATATAAGCCACTCAAAAGATAGTGTTGGGCGGCTGCCGTGGCTCAGCAGGCAGAGCTCCGACCTGCCGTGCTGGAGGTCTGGAGTTCGATCCCTGGTGCCTCCTGCCCATATGCAAATTAAAAAAAAAAAAAAAGATAGTGTTAAGCATGCCCCTTGGCAATCTAAGGCACTAGGGTTCTCAAAGCACAGTCCAGGGATATGTGGGGTCTCTGACACCCCCACAAGATCAAAATTGTTTTCATAATATTAAGACATTATGTCATTTTCTCACTGATATACAGTGATGTTTTCCAGAAGCTACATGATGGTTTACATCACACCAAACCAAAAACAGAAACAGAGAATCCAGCTATCTTCTAATCAGTCAGAGAGGAGATTTTCAAAAAATGTAAAACAATGCCATTTTTCTCAGCCTTTTTTTTTTTTTTTTGGTTTTCGAAAAATTATCTTTCACGAAAAATCCCATCAACATGCAATGGGTTTATTATTTTTAAATGTTGTAATGGTTAAGTTCACGTGTCAACTTGGCCATGCTATAGTGTCCAGTTGTTCAGTCAAGCACTGGCCTGATTGTTACTGTGAGGACATGTCATGGACTTTCATCAGTTGATTATGGATGTAATCAGCTATAGATGCAATAAACTGAGGAGACTGCCTTCAACAATGAGAAGACTCATCCCATCAGTTGAGGGCCTTAAAAGAAGTGATGATTTCAGCAGTCAGATGGGAGAATTTCCATCTCTACTTCAGCCAGCCAGCTTCTCCTGGGGAATTCACTGAAAACCTTTAAGTTCCCAGTCTATTCTACAGAATTTAGATTTGTCAATGCCCACAATTGCATGAAATGCCTATTAAAAAAAAATCTCATGATTTTTATATTATATTTGTTTGTTCTATCTCCCTAGAGAACCTTAATACATATTTATACATAATTTTTTTAAATCTGTCAGTTTCATGTTCCAATATAGTAAACATCTATATATGTAATCCCCATAAACAAAAGCTCTTTGGTGGTCCTTGATATTTAAAAGTATAACCCAGTCCTGAACCTAAGAAGTTTGAGAATGAAATAAAAATAAGCTTTTACTAATTCTCTTACAGGGATGAAAAATAAGGTATCAACATTTTCTCTGAAACCATCTGTGCCAAACACTGAAATCACTGCTACTATATTTATCTACATAGTCTTCAATTCAGAAAAAATAATTTCCCCTGAATATTTTCTTCATCTGAAAATTTCTCTTTACTAGACATTCTCCAGGTTTTTCATATCTTCAGCAATAAAGATAAAAATCTAAGAACTCTTTTAAAAAAAAAATAGTTTAGGCCATCTCTTATCAAAAACCCTGGTTTTACCTGAATGACTTATAACATAATCATGGGAGATTTGGAATGAGAATGCAGTCCTTCTGACTCCCAGTCCAGTACCCTTCCAATGACTACCCCATTTTCACTTAAAACATAAACACTATAAAATGAACAAAAAAATTTTCCAAAGTAGGAAAAAATGAGATTATTTCAACTATTTAAACAAAAAGATTATCGACTTAATTTTGTATATTAAACGATTTTTTTTTTTAACATGGGCAGGCATCAGGAATCGAACCCGGGTCCTCAGGCATGCATGGCAGGCAAGCATTCTTACCTGCTGAGCCACCGTGGCCCGCCCTATCAAACGATTTTAAAAACGTAAAATAGTATCTTCATACAAACTATGGAAAGACAACAGTTAACACTCTGTGGATGCCAATTTCTAGCCCCCTAAAGATTCTACTGCAGGGGTAGGGGGTACACATTGGGTGAATACAGTCACTCTATAAGCCACATTTCTTCCACTTGAAGACCTTCAACAGACTGCAGTTTTCAAAGAAGAGGGAATTAAGGGATGGGAGACAGTTAAGAGTTAAAAGAGAAGGGGAAGACAATAGAGGAGGTCTTGCCTCTTAGCCCAATACTATTAACTCAGTGAAAGAAGACAAAGTCATATTAGCAGCACAACAGGAGTTCCAAGGATCTCATTCTTTTTATTCCATTATCATTATCTCTCACTGGAACTGTTAAAAACACCGTCTTCAACTCCCCTGCTATCCTACCCAACTGTCCTTTACTAGGACTTCTGATATGCCATAAGAAATATTTTTCAAAAACAGACAGAAATCTAATTGTGTCTTTCACTTAAAAGGCCCATCTCATTACCCTTAAAACAAAACCTAAGTGTCCTAGTGCGGCACTCAAAGTCTCTTGCAATCAAGCCTCACTCAAACTACCTTTCCAGACTCACCTCCCATATAGCCCTTCCCCTCCTAGTATCTCCAATGTTCCTTTCACATCCCTATGACCAGCCTTTCTCTAAAAACATTGCACTTTCACACTTCCATTCCTTCATCCCAAGGAGTAGTTCTAAATGTTGCTCTAAGGGCACATTTGACAACAACGTCTGCAGATATCTTTAGGTGCCACAACTGACAGAGAGGGGTACTACTGACATCTTGTGGGTAGAGGCCAGGGATGCACAGAACAGCACCCCACAGCAAAGAATTATCTGGTGCAAAATGTCAAAAGTGTCAAAATTGAAAAACCCTGATCTCCAAGTTGCTCCCCCTGCCCTAAAGTCCCTGCTCTAATTCACTGGGCCAACCAAACAGTACCCCATTTGAAGACCAGCAAACCTTACCCACCTAACCCAAACTAAAATGTTTTCTTCATCTCTTCCACCACTCCATTTTCACACCTCTATTTAATATACACTTATCACATGGTATAATTAATTTTCTGCCTGGCCTATTAGACCTTAGAGAACCTTAATAATAAAAGATTAATCATTTTTATATACCCTTCCTTGTACCTAGAGTGGTATTAAATTAATGAATTCCATTCAATCAAAGAAAGATAGCAATAGCCCAGTCCAAGCCCTTCATTTTACAATTTCATTGAGGTTCAAATAACCTGCTCACAGTTGGGAGAATAGTTCAGACTTAGAGACCACCAACCTATCCTCAAGAAACTTCCTACAGTGCTTCCCATGGACTGTTTCTGAAGAAACACAGACAAAAAGTACGAAAAAGCATTAAGATCAAAAGAGAAGAGTAGAAAAAATGCTATCAGAGCTCAGACCACTTTCAACTAGAGAGCATCAGAAAATACTTCAGGAAAATGGCATGTGAACTAGGCCCTATAGGCTATACAAAGGAGAGATGGAGCTCTAAGTGTAAAGTCAGGGGAATATGAAGGTTAGAGCATCCACATCAAATATGGACAGTTTGATTAAGAAATAACTTTGGATAAGTAGAATGGAACTACATCAAAATGACCTCATTCTGGTAGAGCTGGAAAGGATGAATTTTGAGCAGTACTTAGGGAAGGGAGCAGGAAAAGAAAAGGACACATTTGAGGAATGTGATTCTTGTGGCTGTGTAGCTGAAAGGAAGTCAAAGAATCTTTCCATGAATTTCTTTCCCATGATGCACTGAGGATAACCAATCCTCAATTAAGAGCAATTCAATTTGAGACAGATATTAATTCTATGGCTTGAGTAATGATACCTACTTAAACGAAGCAAGGAGCACCCTGGAGGCACTACATTAGGTTTCTCCTCCAACCCTCAATGTAGCCTCACAATCCCTCTCCCCCCAGTTCCACAAGCTTCCAAGCCAACAACTCTCAATAATCCTCAGGTCTAAGACAGAAAATTATAACCTTAAAGGAAAAAATAACCACCTATAGACTATGCTACTGTATCATAGGGAACATAATTTCAAATGAGTGTTACTGACATTCTGGTTAACTAATTCATATATATGCTACAAAGGATACAATAAACAAATACATACTGTTGAGGTATGATTATAAGTAATATTTTCTGCAGTCACTTCCACAAGGGTCTGGGCAAACACCATATAGGCAGTACCCTCCTGTCATAAATAATGCATTCCTGCAAATGTGAAAGAAGTCAAATATGTCAAAGCCAAACAATGGTCTTAGGGGTTTTTCTCACTCCCAGAGTGCAAGAAAATACTATAAAACCCCTAATTTCACCCCAACTTTCACATATAAAATTTATTACATATTTGCCATACTTAATTTCCTATATCAGTAACCAATGAACAAAGTCAACTAACACAGCCAATGAACACAACAAACAAAGTTAAGGTTAACATCCATGTACCTAATCAGTTTCCTCTGTCTCAAGGGCATTACATTTGACACCTCTAGTTGATGCACTTTTACTTGTTTTCCACTTATTTTTACAAAAGGGCAAAAGACACAAAACTGAACTTGCAAATAAATGCACAAGATAGTTCTGTACAAATAGTGCAAAGCTAATGAATCTAAATAAAACTATACCTTTCTCAGGTAGGCAATACACCCTGCAGCAAAAAGAAACCTCTTCCACCAGCCAAGTATGAACTTATAAGGAAGGGAGGTTTAGGGTTCTCATCATAGAGTGTGTAAAAGTGGAAGATCTTCACTCTTAATTAACACACAACCATAAAGTGCACTGCGATCTCATTTCCCAGTCCACCGCAGATTAAAAAGAGGAAAGTAAGACTGGAGTCATGACCAAAAACAGTGAGAGTTTCTAACTATCAGTTAGAAAATGGGAAAGACAGCTTTAAAAAATAACCTAATTCAAGAGTCTGGGGCCTTTCAGTGTATATGTGAACCATTCTAGCCACTGAAGATGAAAAGCAATAGATTTATAAAATGAAAAGAGGTCAAAGAACAATTAAATTATGTTTATGATAGAAATGGCAGTACCAGAAAAAGGGCTTCCCCTAAAAAGAATATTTGAAAGTACAAAGTTACAGAAGTGGGAAACCACAGGAGTGCATGGGGAATTGAGAGTCAAAGCAAAGAGTAGATAGAGGAATTTTTTTAAGTGGTGGCAAATTAAGTTGGAAAGTTACATTATAATCAATTTCATGGTAAGAGTTTTAGCAGTATTTATAAAAGCAGCATCTTACCATGGGGCAGGAGATGTTGAGGAGTACACAAAAACACACAAATGGCACATACTCAAGTCCTGATGTGCAGGAATAAATGGAGGCAGAAGAACCAAGAAAACCTTTCCTCGTTCAACTGACGTAACTGATAATAACTTTTGAGTCAACATAATCAGAAACCAAGAGAAAAAAAAATTCATCCCCAAAATTTCTTTACAGCACAATTAATAGCAAAAAAATTGGAGAAAATCTAAAACCTTCAAGGAAAAGATTGAAAAGATGGTAAATTCATTTAGCGGAATATTATAGTGCCATAGAAAATATTTATGGGAAGTTTTTAAATGAATAAAATGGAAAAAGTACATATACAGTATTTCTACCTAATTAAAAAAACAAAAACAAAAAGGATGGAAATATACCTATCTAATAATGGTGGCTTCTACAATGGAGGAGTTGTCAGAGGTAGGGTTTATATGTTTGCTTTTTAGGTTTAGGTTTGCTCTTTCCTTTTATTCTCTTATGTTTCCTAAACTTTCTCTTAAAATAGCATGCATTAACTTCATAACCAGCTAAAAAATTATATAAAGTATATAAAATCTTTAGACTAAAATTTCTCTCATCAAATGAACTATAAGTATTTAGAAGCTTCTGTTTTGTAAAAAATTCATTTATACACATTATTCCAAAAAACCAAATTAATGAAATATTACAGTATTTAACCTGACAATGCTCCTTTCCAGTTTAGTCCTCCAAAGCAAAACAGTGCTTTGTCTCACAGACTCTAAAGTTTTAAGAAAAATCAATTTTTAAACTCATTCTAACCATTATATAATACAATTCTGTTTTTGCTCACCTTGTATCCCTGTTACCTGGTATAATATCTAGTACATAATAAGTATTTAATATACAGTTGTTGAGCTAAAAATAAAGTACAAAGAGGAGACTTAGGAATTTTAAAAATGCATATTCTAGGGACCTAGAATCAAACCCTGGGGGTAGGGCCCACCAGTTTGTTTTAACAAGCCCCCCAGGTTTGAGAACCACTGCTCTGAACTAGGGGCTGGCAAACTACAGGAATGGACCAAATCAGCCTCTTGTTTTTGTATAGCCCACAATTCAAGAATGGTTTTAATAAAGGAACATTTACAATCAATTTGATGATAGGGAGCACTACCTCTAAACCTCAATTAAGCAAAATATTATTCCACCCAAAAAGAATTCTGTTCTCATTAGACATGAATTACAAAATAATTGTACTCAATCATTACATTTTAAATGTCATCAATTAAAAATGTAACTAATATCCTTGATTTTGCCTCTTGGCCTATAAAACCTAAAATATTTATTATCTAGCCCTTTACAGAAAAAGTTTTCCAACCCTGTTCTGAACTCTGGAGGTATTATCAAGAAGTGCAACCAGATCGTTGTACACTACATTGATCGGGGACATTAAAAAATACTCAACACTAGGAGAACAAGGGTCTAATATCATATAGTAATTTCCATGGTCTCTGGTGTTCAAGTTAATAATGAGTAGACTTACTTGGAAGTTCACAGAAGTAACTAGTCATGAGAAAAGAGATATTACCAACAACTTTACAACTCTACAACTCTCAAAAAGTCACAGGAAAGAAATGGGCATAAAGGTTGGGAAAGGGAGGTTTTCCCTACTCCCTTTTTTCTTAAATTTTCTTCTCTTCCCACCTGCACAGACTTTGACAGAGGATAGGCTCTAATATCCAAGACTACCAGCTCAAAATCTTCCAAAGGAAAACAATTCCTTTGATAACGGTTGACCAACATGTTCAAAATTCAAATGATTCATCAGTTACAGAAAGGACAAACTGTAAGGTGCCATAAAATGATAATATAATTCCGTACAAACAGTTCTAAGTACTGGAAGTCAGATACTCCCCCAGATTTTGCCATTCGGGCCATCGATAAACTGCTATAATAAATAGTATTAATTCTAGGTGCTCTGTAATAGACAAAGGTTAAAGGACAGAATTTCCTGACTCTGCCAAAAAGCTTATTAACAATTACTAGGGAGAGAATTAAGTGTGAATTTTATGAATGCCTACAAAGGTAATGGAATTCAGATAACTCAGCAATTAATGTGACTTCTTAGTTATGGAAGCAGCTTCACATAGCAGACAGTTTATGAACTACATGTATTCCTGGTCAAGTTACTTCACCTCTTGAAGCTGTTTTCCTCACCTGTATAAAGACGGGGTTTGACTAGATCTAGATCCCTTCCAGGCCTGCTCATCATAAAAGGATTATTAGGTCAAGTCATATCACTCCAAGTAGTGGAGAAAATAAGCAAAAAAAGAAAGAAAGAAAAGAATTAGAAAAGAACAATCACAGAGAGAATATAATATGGTGAACTGTCTATTCATTCAACAAATAGCTACTGAGTGCCTATGTGCCAGACACTTTCTGGGTTTTAGGGATATATCAGTGACTTAGGATCTTGAGTCTGACCAGAGGGATGTCACCAACCTAAAACAAAGTATTTGGAGGACAAAATTAATCAAAGCATTTGAACAAAATAAGTAAGAAAAAGAGAAACACACAAATGGAGTAGCCATAACCGATAGTGTCAACACAGAAAAGGAACGGCAGGAGGAAGGGGGTGGCACAAGAGTATGTCATTTCTAGCCCCAAGTTAAAAGCTTCAAGTATAGCTATTCCTAAAGCCAATATGCAAGAATTCTTAAAAAGCCTGTTTCTACTGTTCTTGGCATTTGGAACTCACTGGAGAAGACTGGAGTCGAGAATGGATCTCTACAAATATTTTAACTTAAAGAAAATGAAAGGTTAACAGAAAATTTTCACTGGCTTATACCATAACAAGGTGTATTTCTCATAACAACTTAATTCAAAAGAGGGACAATTCTTTAAAAGAATGACAGAAAATAAGAGCAAGGTAAGACTTTAAACATTAACTAGCTCAACTCCCTTACTTGATATATACAACATAAGCTTCTAGAGAACAGTAATCTCTAGGCTAGTGCCTGGCACATGAGAGATGCCAAATATTTGCTAAATGGACAAAAAGGAAACTAACTCCTTAACAGATATTAATAACAGTATTAAGAGCTGGAATCATAACTGAGAAGGTGCTCAGTAATGATAATGAATAAGGTGTGTGTGTGTGTGTGTGTGTGTGTGTGTGTGTATGTATGTGAACCTTTTACTGGAATTTTTGCTGGACACTGGCAAGACTAAACCAAGAATATTGTTACCTAATAATAGAATAACAAAACTCAAAGAGTCTCAAGAACTCCCCTTTAACAAAAATAAATTGCAAAAAAAACAAAAAATCCTAGCTGCACATCAGAATCACCTTTTTTTTTTAAATACCCATTTCTTACTCCAAACCTACTCAATTAGTTCATTCTACTAACATGGCACAACAGTTGAAGCACCAGTGGCTGAGCCTGACAGACCTCAGTCCCTTGTCCATATAATGGAAATAAAAGTATCTTACATAAGGTAATGAATGGAAAATGTTCAGCACAATATCGGCATATAACTAATTCTCAATAAGTAACAATTAAATACTGATAAAACAGTTAAGAAAAAAAACTACTTTCTTATTGATCCACCTGAAAGGTGTGTGAAAGCATGCTGAAAGCAATAACCCTGCACATGAGAATCACCCATACAGAGCTTTTACACCTTTGCCCAGGCCCCATATCAAAAAATAATCAGTCCCTGGGTTGAGACCAAGGAATCAGTATTCTTTAAAACTCCCCAAGTAATTCTAAGGTACATCAGAGTTGAGGTCCACTGTATCAACCTTTACCCAAATATTGATGGCAGACTCTACATTAAAATAAGACAAAAACTTACTAATAAAGATGGCTTCCAAAGATACAGCTCCTAAAAGAATCTTATCTTAACATGTGAAAAAAAGAAAAATATTTCAAGATTCAGAGAACATATCAGGCAAGAGGGGGAATATAATGCAGGCTATCAAAAGTATATACACCCTTTTAAAATAAAAATCTACTCACCCAATAACCACAGGAAAAGATTTTTTCCCAATTTATTGCCAAAAAGACTTAGAAGAGAACTAATCCTTTAACAAACACACATACACGCCCTATGTATTTCTAATAGCTTTCTTTAACCTGATTTGAAATAAGATTGGTTTAGATATTAAGATGCTAAAGCAAAAGTATAAAAAACTCCCTTAGTAATTTTATCTTATAAAACAAAAAATAACCTAATAGAAAACTTGCATTTGTCCAACTAATCAAGAACTGGATGATTGGCAAATTCACAAAAAAAACATCCATTTTTAACACCTATAAACACCATTAATACCATGCCAAAGAAAAATTATCTTTGAGGAGGTATCCATGGAAAAATCTCTCATCTTCTTGAGATATCAGAAAATGCATTTCAAGATCCTGAAAGAAAAAAGATTCAAAATAAATTCTACTTGAGCAGTCTATTGATAAGACTAGAGAACTATGGAACACCAACAACAGACTAATAATGTGTTGAAAAGTAAAATTTACCCTTCAAAGCTACTTCATGAAGTACAAAGATTCTCTCATGTAACGTTCATATAATTTCTTGCTGTTATTTAATCCCTCCAGAAATTTTCAGAAACTATCAAGATCAGCAAACAAAAGAAACGGCCTGAGAACCTATAATATTAAGAACTACAACAGTTAAATGTTCATGACAAAAAACAGTTAAATGTTCACGTATAGAAAAAAAAGAGTAGGGGAAAAAAAGACAGTTCAAAGTCGTACTTTTAAATTAGAGAAAGCAAAACATACTAAGATATCGAAAACATTCCAAATACTTCAGGCTTTCACTCTGCCCAAACATTAGATCAGAAAAGTTGAAATGGTGAAAGTTACAACTATGACAAAGCACATGAATATGAGTTTCAAAATCGAGAAAACAAAAGTTGACATCTTTACATACTTTATAATTGTATCTTTTAAAGATGCAGAACGCATTTGGTGAAACCAAAATGGCAGCTCACCGAATCAGTAGACAAATGAAATCTTTTTTAAGTTCAAGTGTATGAGCTAAGCCATTCTAATCATGGTTAACCAGTTTTTGCTCTATAATTACTAAGAGTAAATAAATAACGAGCTCCAAGAGACGGTTAAGTACCTGCTGAAAAGTTTCCTAATCAATGCGCCTCAATTTTTCTTCCTTTGAAGTCAGAATACACAAATGTTATGTAGATTTAGAAGACACATATTTTCCCAGGTAAAGAATGCTTATAAATATTTCCTTCCGTAAAAAAATAAAGCATGAATATTTAACCTACACTTATAAGTCGCTCAGTAAAATTCAAAGATAAGCCGAGGAAATTACACACACCTGTGAAGGGCAATGTGGAAAATTCAATTAACGTTTTAACTATGGAAATTCAAAAAAATAACACGCTTAATTTAAGCAGGTTCCACTGGAGATCTTAAAAATCCCCGTGTAAACTCCAGCTGCCACAGAAATCACAAAATCCATATAAATACAAAATATCGATACACCTGCTACATAACTGTAACTTTTTTTCATTCACAATGAATGAAAAAAAAAA
>PVIY010058473.1:0-12455 GCA_004026745.1 Myrmecophaga tridactyla | reverse complement strand
AACCCTGAGTGGCTATTCTACTGAGGTTTTTTAAAAACTTCTTTCATTGTATAGTATTACATATATACAAAACAAAGAAATAAAAAAGCATAGTTTTCAAAGCAATCTTCAAAGAGCGGCTACAGGACAGATCCCAAGGTTTGTCATGGGCTGCTATATGATCCTCTCATATTTTTCCATCTAGCTGTTCCAGAATATAGGTGGCTAGAGGGCTTAAATATTTTTTATCATTACAATCAATTTTTTCCTTCTTTTTTGTGAACAAAGTATATTTACAAAAAAGTTATAAATTTCCAAGCACCACAATTATTTGTAGAACATATTTCAGACTTTGACATGGGTCACAATTTCACAATTTTAGGCTTTTACTTCTAGCTACTCTAAAATACTGGAGACTAAAAGAGATATCAATTTAATGATTCAGCATTCATATTCATTTCTTAAGTCCTATCTTCTCTGTATAATTCCACCATCACCTTTGCTCTTTCCATACCTCTCTCTGGTGTTGTTTGGGCTATGGCAACTCTAAATTTTTCCTACTGGAAGGGTCTGTCACTAATATGGGATAGGGAGATGGAAATACCTGATGTTCTGGAGAGGCTGGGCTAGGTTTCAGAATTTATCTGGACCAGGGATCCATCTGGAGGTTGTAGGTTTCTGGCACTCTAGTGTCCTGAAATCCTTGTGAAATCTTATAAATTGCCCTAGGTGTTCTTTAGGATTGGCTGGAATGGTCCTGGTTGGGGGTTGGCAGGTTATGCTAGATAGCAAGGTCTACCTGAAGTTTGCATAAGAACAACCTCCAGAGTAGCCTCTTTACTCTATTTGAACTCTCTCTGCCACTGATACTTGATTAATCACACTATTTTCCCCCAATTTAGTCAGGATGGAATTGTTGATTTCACGGTGCCAGGTCTGCATTCATCCCTCTCCCATGTCACCGGGAATACTTTCACCCCTGGGTGTCATGTCCCACGTAGGGGGGAGGGCAATGATTTCACTTGCAGAGTTGGGCTTAGAGAGACTGGGGTGACACCTGAGCAACAATAGAGGTTCTCCAGAAGTAACTTTTAGGCATGCCTATGGGTAGTCTGAGCTTCTTTGCTACCTACATAAGCTTCACAAGAGTAAACCTAATGATCAATGGCATGGCTTATCGATTTGGGTATTCCTAAAGTATGATGCAGTATCAGGGTATTCCCTGATGATAAGGTGTAGTAGCTCCATAGTCTTTCTCCCTTCCCTCTGGGGACTTTGTCAATACTTTTTGACTACCTGCTTAATATACTCTAGGATGTTTCCAGGCATTACTATAATCTATACAGGATTAAACACTTCTTCCTTATTCTGTGTTTCCTGTGTTTCAGTTGTTCAAATGAGCTATACAGATAGGTTGAATTAGATTATGCACTACAGAAAATTTCAATTCCAGATCAAATAAACCTTTCTTCCACTGGTCTCAAAGAGTTTGTGTGGTTCTAAAATATAGACACTGTCTTTCATACCCCTACATTCTGAATTACTTTAACCCCAACCTGTTTGGCTGCATTTTTATCTCTAAATATCAGGTTATATATATAAAACAGCCTCTCAAAATCCAGAAATAATAATCACCACTCAGATTTAATGTGTCTTCTCTGAAAACTTTCAATCTATGCCCCTGTTTTCTAATAAGCATTTTCTAAAGGTGATCATATCATTGTTGCTTTTTTGTTTCTGATTTATTTTGTCTCACCAAATACCCCAGATCTTCATTCACATCATTGCATGCCTCATGACATTGTTCCTTTTTGTAACAGCCTTCTTTGTCTTTTATGATGTCTTTACATTTTAAGTCTATTTTGTCTGATAATTAGTACAGTTTCTCCAGATTTTTTTTGGTTACAACTTGCGTGGAAAATCTTTTTCCATCCTTTCTCTTTCAATCTATTTGTATCCTTGTGTCTAAAATGAGTCTCTTGTAAGCAGAAAATAGCTCAATTATGTTTCTTAATCCATTCTGTCAATCTATATCTTTTAATTGCTAAATTTATTCCATTAATATTCAAAGTTATTACTGAAAAGGTATTTCTTGATTCTACCATCTTATCATTTTTATTTTATTTGTCAGATCTATATATTCTTTTCCCTCTTTCTACTTGTATTATTTAAATTATCCTTAGTGGTACTCTTCAATTCTGTGCCCTCCTCCAGATCTCCCTCTCCTGTCTTTTTTTTGGCCAGCAGAACTCTTTTTAGTATTTCTTGTAGGGACAGTCCTTTGTTGAAAAATTCTTTCAGGATTTCTTTGCCTGTGAAAACTTTAATCTCTCCCTCAATTTTTTTTCTGTCCCTCAATTTTGAAGAATAATTTGGCTGGTACAGAATTCTTGGTTGGAAGTCTTTCTCTTTCAGGATCTTGAATATATCATACCATTGCCTTCTCACCTCCATGGTGCTAGTTGAGTAGTCTGAAGTCAGTCTCATTTGATTTCCCTTGCACATAGTAGATTGTTTTTCTCTCACTGTTTCCAGGATTTTCTGCTTCTTTTCAAAATTTGACAGACTGATTTGTATGTGCCTTGGGGGAAGGCCTACTTGGATTTATTCTGTTTGGAGTTCTTTGGGCTTCTTTGACTTGTATATTTATGTCCTTTATGAGGGTTGGGAAGTTTTCCTTCATTATATCCTCAACTACTCTTCCTAGCCCTTTACTCCTAGCCCTTTACTGTGTTTTTTATTTGGTCAACAGAGTCTTTAATTTCTGTGATTTCTGCTATTTTTCTTTCAAATTCCTAGTTGTGCTCTTCTACTGCCTTCTTGATCTCCTTTATGTCATTCATTATCCCACTTATTTTATTAAGTAGAGCTGTATGAACATCTTTGATTAGAGGTGTCTCCTCTGGTGTTTTAATTTGGTCATTAGGCAGGGCTATATCTGTCTGCATTATAATATGCTTAGTGGTCTTCTGCTGTATTCATTGCATGTAAGTATCTTGATTGATTTACTTTGGGAGTTGATTTCTTTCAGTAATTGTTCTAGTTTGTTAGCTGCCAGAATGCAATATACCAGAAACAGAATGGCTTTTTTTATATACAACTTATTTAATAAATGAATGTCATTTAATATACAGTGCCAGAACATTATGCAGTTGAATTTGCTAGTATTGTTTATCATGAAGCACCTGATAAACTCATGTTAGATTGGTGGCACCCAAGTACTGCTAGTGGTTCCTGGGATTAATGCCAGAGCAGCACTAGTTATCTGCTCTTCTGCACAGCTGTGCAGAGAATTCCTGAACAGTTCACCTTCCTAATCCTAACACTCCCCCCCACTGCCAAAACACACAATCACAGTTTAAAAAAAAACACACCCTGACAGCTAACGGATATCTAAACACAATCACTCTACAGTAATGCTTATTATTAAATTAACAAAGATGTAATGACCTGGTTAACCCACTCTAAATCTTTAAGATGGAGGAACACATCAGCAGCAGATAATCAAATGCATGAACCAATGTTAATGTAATACAGAAAGTGGAATCATTTACTGATTAAAGCTCCACACAGACCCACACAATGAGAGGCTAGCAATTCTTATTGCAAGCCCAGCAACTTAAGTCTACACCTGGTAAAGGACCAGCTGACTGGAAGACTTTATTCTAGATAGGCAAGTATAAGTTAGTGAAGAGAATACATGCACCTAATAGTATAGACTGATCCTGCAGTCATAGCGTTTCCTGTGTTAATACCATAAAATGGAAGATTTTCCTCAACTATAGTATAGGATTTAGACAGCATTTCTATACCATCATGGACATTAGTTTTAAGTGCAGCTGAATTAGTTACATTGAAAAAAACTGTATTCCAGGACTTCAGAACAGAAGCACAGTAATAAAATATATATACTGAAACAAACACAGCCCAGTTTGCAATACACCACACTAGGAACAGGAAACTACCTTTATAAGTGAACCTTCAGAGCTGTACATACACAGGGCTAACAATCTTTAGATAATCTGGATTCTTAAGCTCTCATGATACACATAAGTTTCTCAATTATTGGATAATCTATTTCATATTATGGAAGCATATCTTTCTGTAAGACTCACTGATATTTATTATACTGATGCAAATATTTTTTAAGTAGGGCATAAAAATAAAATTTATCAGAGATAGACTTTTTAAGTACTCATATTTAGTCTTTTCAGAGCCTCTCATTTAGCAAAGAAAATGACTAAACACATAAACAAGGCGTGCACTCCCTGAACTCCCCAACTATACAGGCGGTAGTGGAACCACTTCTCCATCCAGTTCAAACTCCTCTGTCCCGTCTGGTGAAAAAAGGTAAGTTGGTGGTTTCCATGGAGATTCTTCAAGGCAGGACAGATAAAGTTTCCCCACTGTACATCAAAAATCTCTCTGTAAGTCCCACAGTGCACGTTTGTATATATGCTGTCGCAGAGACCATCGGTCCAGTTTCAAATCATACTGATAGGTGACATACTTAGCTCTCTCATTTAAGTGGGTTTCTCGCATAAACACACACAGAGAATTGGAGATTACAGCAGCTCTAACACAGGATCAGTGTACCTCTTAGCAGGGATGTTGGCTGCCATCTTCCACTCATTTTTATTCACATAATAAATTTCCAGTTACTGAAAACCCATCTACAGTGCCAGAGGGAAGTCTTATGCCAGAATTGATGGCAATATGCAGCCCTCCAATATAGAAAATTTTATCACCAAAAGCTGCAGCTGAAGCAAAGGACCTGCTAGTCTGTCTCATGGCCATCTCCACCCACGAATCAGACCATTGTCCATTCTTCCTTCTCAGTGTCATATCTTTCTATGGTCTTCCGATTAAGTTCTCCACCTACACTATCTCCTCCAATTGCATAGATAAAGCCTTCACAGCAAACCAAAGATGGCTTTATGTGAACAAAAAGCATCAGAGTCTTTGGAAACAAGGTATTTTGCTGTGCATCAAACCCATAAAAGCAATTCACTGTTTTAAAAGCAGT
Organism: Myrmecophaga tridactyla; assembly: GCA_004026745.1. NCBI lineage: Eukaryota > Metazoa > Chordata > Mammalia > Pilosa > Myrmecophagidae > Myrmecophaga > Myrmecophaga tridactyla. The sequence continues at coordinate 7,450 of PVIY010058473.1, read as the reverse complement.
CTGAAGTTTGCTTGTTTTACTGTGATTTGTTTTTGTGTTTTTCAAAGGAACCTGACCTCCTGCTATATAAATATCATTATCTGGAGTTACATCAGTTCCAACCTTATGCAGATCAGCTGGAGGACTGCAGAGCTTGTAAACTTTTTCTGCCTGGGGACTGTAACAGACAGAAGAATAAAAACTACAAGGATTTTCTGATGATACTTCAATGAAAATCATCATCTCCTCTTTAGTCATGCCAAGTCTTGGTTTGAAAAACTTGAGCATGGACTTATATAAACCTTGAACCACCACAGACTTATTGTTGGGTGGCAAACCTTGAAACCAAACTCTCTGTGTTACTTCTGAAAGTGCATCAATTCTGATTGGCTAAGAACTGAAGACAAATATTGTGATCGTGACTCTGTGTTGTACTCTAGCCACAGCATAGCAGCTTCACGAACAGTCCCTTCCTTTTCTACATTTAAATTGTCACTACTGAGGATGTCTACCAGTAGGTCATGGGACAGCTGCATGAAAGCTTCCTGGTGATACACAGCAGTGAACTTGTGTTCCACCATTCTTTTAGCACTTTGTTTTAATTCCTCACAACTGAAGCGATCAGCAAAACTCAGCAATTGCACACAATCCTCTGCATTTATTTTTTTAATTAAATATTCTCGACAATGTCATAACACATCTTCCACCTGCAGGAAGCAAGCGGTTTCATAAGTTGTTCTACAGTGCAGTCATTTATTGCCAAGTTGCCCGTGTATGCATAAATTATTGTTATCTGCTAGGTGGCAGTATCGACATTCCTCAAGTGTACATGGGCTTGTTTGCTTTCACTTAGACCACTCATGAACATGGCCCTGAAATAAGAGCTACATGTTGCAAGGACCATCTTATGACAAGGGAATTCAGTGCCCTCAACAATTAATACTATGTCAGTAAACAATTGCTGTTCATAGAACAGTTTTAACTGTTCCAATAAGGACACAGCATATTCAGTATTGATCTGCCTCTCGTCTTGAGTGGACATGACTGCATTCCATTAATACCTTTTGGAACAGATTAAAAAATTCAATCATACTGATTGAAGGTCAAGTGAATGCTTCAGAAATAAAGGACAGACTCTAGATGCTGTTATCATTCAGAAGCAAGATTGACAAATTCACACTAATAAAAAGTATCTTGTTACAGACTTAGAATCAATCCCAGGTCATCCCACGTTAATTAGGTTCTTCAGAGTTTTTCAACACAGTCTGCATACATCTTGCTCAAATTTGCAATAGTGCAGCTCATGAGTAAGATAGAGTAACACTCGAGGTAGATTTTGTGGCAACATTGTATGTTCAGTGGATCCACTGAACTAACAGTGACCTGCAGTCTCCCCGAAGGGTGAGATACGGTCTGGCCGGTGACCCCTCAGACACTGGGATCTTCGGGTGCAGTAGCGGGGGCGTCAACAGAATGGCTTTTAACAAGGGGAATTTAATAAGTTGCCAGTTTATAGTTCTAAGACCAAGAAAATTTCCCAATTAAAACAATCTATAGAACTGTCCAATTTAAGGCAGCCAGGGAAAGATACCTTGGATCAAGAAGGCCAATGATGTTCAACGTTTCTCTCTCAGCTGGAAGGCACATGGTGAACATGGCAGCGTCTGCTGGCTTTCAAGTGGCTCTACCAAAAAAGGACACTCTCCAAAATGTTTCCTCTTTTGAAGGATTCCAGCAAGCAACTCTACCTTCAGTGGGTCGAGACAAACCTCCATGGAAATCATCTAATCAAAAGTTGCCACCTACAATTGGGTGAATCACATCTCCATGGAAACAATCAAAATGCTCCCATCCAGCAATATTGAATGAGGATCAAAGGGCATGGTTTTTCTGGGGTCCACCACAGATTCAGACCAGCACACTAATCTAAGGCTTTGTGTTTGTGGGATGATTGTACAGTAGGGTGCAGGGCATGGGGTGGAACACCACGGGGTGGTGATTTGTTTCAGGGCAGATATGGGTGCATGTTGGGGGTGTTATACTGATGCTTGTGAATGTGGGTGCACAGTGGCCAGGGAGGATGCAGCTGTGTAACTGCACTGGTCTGGGGGTGCCTAGGTTTTTTTCATAAGAAACAAATATTTGACATTTAGAGAACATTGGTTCCCTGTGTTATGCAGATCTTCCAAATGTAAACACATTTCATTATACAATATTGAAAAATCACATTTGTCAGTGTAAATATTGGGAAGCTGTCAAGCTCACAGTGGCAGATACAAATTTTCCAAAACTTTGAAAAGTTTTTCTTTATCATTGGCAACAAATTCTGTCAGTATTTTCCAAACAGATGTGACAACATTGATGTCACTATTTCAAAGCTTTGAAGTTTTTGACAGCATTGTCAAATTTCCCTCATGGAAAAGTTGCAGAATAAGTAGGGAATTGCAGGGCTCACTTTTTTCACCAAAGCAGTGAGGAAGCAGGCAGAAGTTATCTGAATCAACTATTCTGAGGCTCCAGAGACCAGGGAATTCTGTGCAACATCCAGGGAAGTTGGACAAAGACACTGAGCAACATGGTGAAATACTGAGTATTTCCAGCTGGGGCTCCTGGTGCCCACTGCCAAACTTTGAGTCAAGCAGTTTAGTGAAGTTTGATCTCTGGCAGGGGTCCTCCAACTTAGGGACATTGCCACTACTGATCCAGCTATTGGCTGGTGAATTTAGACCATTGGATCCTGCTGTTCTAGCCCAGCCTGATAAGGTGCTGATGCACCACAGTTTCCACCCTGTCAGAGGCAGACGGGGCAAAGGGCTAAAAATAGCCTGACCAAATGGCTTAGGGGAATAGATTACCAAAGTGCACCATCTGCTGAGCAGGTCAAGAAAGTACAGCTTTGGAAAGCTAAAGAAAAAAATAAAAGGAATTTTGGAATCTTTCCTGATCTCTCCCTAGGGCTCTTTGGATTTTGTCTCTGCCCCCTGTCTGGGTATCTGGTTCTGTCTTAGCTAGGAAATGCTGGCAAACCAACTGTAAAAGAAAAGCCTTAATAACAAAACCTCAGACAAAAGAAAGAAACCAACCTTCAGAATAAATCCATCAATATAATCAGATGCCCAGATATCAGCAAAAAATTGCAAGCCATACTAAGAAACAGGAAGATATGGTCCAGTCAAACAATTTAGCATCAGAGGAGATACAGAATTTGGAACAACTAATCAAAAATGTTCAAACAAAGCTCCTAAGTCAACTGAAGGATATGAAGGAAAATACGGCTAAGGAGATAAAGGATATTAAGTAGACATTGGGTGAACATAAATTTCCCTCCTGAACATTTATTCCAATTTATATTTCCATCAAAAGTGTATGAGACAAAAAAACCCCCAACCAAACAAAAAAACAAAAGGTTTATGAGACAGATGTGCCTGGGGAAGTTAGTGACTCAAAAGGCAGGGGTTACATTGACTCAGGCTAGAGACTGTCACAGGAGCACATTCTGGTGAAATTACAGTAATCTCAAGGACAGGGGCCACAGTGACGTGGCCTAGGTCACAGAGTGGCCCCAAAGGCAGGATTAATATGATAATCCATGAGTCATAGGGATGTGAAAAATATTCTCCTTTCTTTTTCCAATTATTTTTATTGTAAAATATACATACAAAGCAACGAAAGAAAAAAACAATAATTTTCAAAGCACACTTCAACAAGAAGTTTCAGAATAGATCCTAGAGTTTGTCATGGGCTACAATTCCATCATCTCAGATTTTTCCTTCTAGCTGCCCCAAAACACTGAAGGCTAGTAGGAATATTAATATAGTGATTCAGCAGCCATACTTATTTGTTAAATCCCATTTTCCCTGTCATACCTCCTCCTTCTCCTTTAACCCTTCTCCCAATCTATAGGATCTTTGGGCAATGCCTGTTCTGACTAATTCATGTTGAGAAGGTTGTTTACACTAAAGGATAGGGGGATGTAATTAATTGATGATCCTGGAGTGCTGTAACTCCTCTGAGTTTCAGGATTTATCTGGCCTAGGAACCTTCTGGGAATTATATGTTCCAGGAAGGCACCTAGTACTTGAAACCTTTATAGAGTCTCCGTTTGAGCCCTGGGTGTTCTTAAGAGTCTGCTGGAGTGATGTTGATTGGAGTTTAGCAAATCATAGCAATGAGCACTATCTAACTGAAGCTTGCATAAGAGCAGCCTCCAGAATAACCTCTTGACTCCATTTGATCTCTCTGGGCCACTGATGCCTAATTTCATTACACTTCTTTTCCTCTTTTTAATCAGGAAATCATTGTCCATCCCACAGTGCCAGGGCTAGACTCACCCCATGGAGTCATGCTCACACTGTTAGGAAGATGTTCACCTCCACACGGCTTGTACCATGCAAGGCGGAGGGCAGTTATTTTCTTTGAAAAGTTGGACTTAGCGAGAGAGAGATACCACATCTAACCAACAAAGGGGCTTCCTGGAAGCAACTCTTAGACCTCGTTATGGGTAGTCTTAGCTTCTCCCCTACAGAACTATTTGGTAAAGACAAGCCTCAAAATCCAGGGCTTTGTCTATTTTCTTGGGAGTCCACAATGGTTGAGACGTACCTAGGATTGCCCAGATGGGAGAGTTTAATAGTTTTATATAATAATATATATGTATAGTACCCCCCTGACTTTAGAACTTGAAATGACTCTACCAATACTTTTTAATTATTACCCACCATAGTTTGAGAGGTATCCTGGTATTATATTAAGCTATATAGAATTACAAGGCCTTAATACTCTTGTTTTTCTTCCCTTGGGAGATGGCAACTGGGACACATTTCATAAGACTTCTTAGAATGTCTCCAGGATCAAGTGGTTAGGAAATATTAGTGGTGCCCTACTTGATCATTTTACTGGCTCCTTCCCTTCCATGTTTCACTTCTGTTGTCTCAAACTCCTCTTTGGGATTACACTTTCAAACATATTTGTACAAAAACCATTGTCTAAGGATCTGTTTTAAACTTAAAACAATGCACATTTATTTTACGTGGTTTCTGTGGGTCACTAATTTTGGCTGTGTTTTGCTGGCTTGCATTCTTTCATGATGAGGCAGGGAAGGTGTCAGCCAGGGCTGCAGTTATCAGATGACTTGACTGGGGCTAGAGGATCTGCTTCCAAAATAGATCACTCACATGATTAGCAGGTTAGGGCTGGATATTGGAGAGAGGCCTCAGTTTCTTGCCACTTGGAATTCTACATGGAACTGGTTGAGTGTTCTTACAATGAAGTGGCTGGCTTCCCCAAAAGCAACTAATCCAAAGAGAGAGCAAGAGAGAAGATGCAATATCTTTTATGATCCAGTATTGGAACTCACACACTATCATCTTCATAATATTCTATTGATTATACATGTTAACTTTGGTCACTGTGGTAGGTGTGAATACTAGATGTGAACACCAGGAGGCAAAGATTTCTGGGGGCATTTTGGAGGCTAGATACCACACCGAGCTAGGTCAGGGTCTATGAGAAGCTCCACCACACCAAATATTGACTTGTAGAGAGGAGGAGAAGTAAACAAAGAACCTTAGAAGAGAAACTAGTGAGGTGGGAGGAAATCAATGAGTGCATAAAGTTGGAGAAGCATAAGGAGCAGAATGTTGCAGCAGGGAGAGAGTACATTGTGCTGAAATTTGACAAAAGATGCCAAAATAAGATGAATTTGGAAACATAAAGATAGGCAAGGGTCATAGTGGTGACCATGAGATGTTGAGGACAAAAGACAGATTGTGGTGGGCTGAGAACGAATAGAAGATGAGGAAGTGGAGAGTATATACAAATCTTTGAAGAAGTTTGACTATGAGGGATTGAAGAGTTATGAATGAAGGAGGGTTTAGGAGGATTTTGTTTAAAAGGTGGAATGTGCTAGGCGGGGATTATTGAAGGAAATGGTATGGTAGAAAGGGATCCCCATAAAGAAAGTGAAATGGAAAAACCAATGGGGATGAAATACTTAAAAGTTTGGAAAGAATTCCTGAGGTGGAGTGTTATGTCCCAAGTATCCCAATGAGAGGAAGGTAATTGATTTACAGGCAAGACTGTTCTCCCCAAGGGCATGATATAGATGTTCAATGAAGACGTTTCAAAGAAGGGACTTTCATTCTGGTAGAGAGAGGAGAGGGTCTGGTAATTGGAGAATGGGCTGGAAAGTAGTGTATTCTTGGGAGAAGACTCCTCATGAAGGATTTACCTTTATTACACTTTTCCTTTGGTATCTGGTAACAAGTATCATTAGCTCTGGATTTTAAAAAATGTTCTAATTTCTTCCAGCTGTCTCCAGTGCTTTCTTAAATCAAGTCTGCTGTAGAAGTGTGTGGTAGGGAGTGAGGGGGCCGGGCACAGAGAGGATACATGATGGGGTTGATGGTGATTTTGCAGGTTTCTGCCTATGTTCAGAGAAGGGTTCAAGGCAGATTCAGGACTAGAGGGGCAGTGTGTGCTGCAGCAAAGAAGCCATCAAAGTGCACATCCTCTGGAGCAAGCGTGTGCCAAACATCTGAGTGGAAGGTGGACCTGGGGGCTGGTGATGGACTGAGCTGGGAGTTAGGCTGATATCTGGTTGTGGTTAGAAACGTGTGTGCTGGAGGATGGAGAGCAGGTGCAGTTGGGAGGATGGCCTGTCTGTGGTCTGGTTTCAAAGTGGGATAATTAGTGGTAGATCAGAAGCTGAGGTGTCAGTGTGAGGATCAGACAGATCCAGCTGGGCAAAGGAGGTAGATGGTGTAAACAGATCTTGGTTGAGGGCTGGCAAGGGGCTGCAGGTGTCACAGAGGCCAGGCTCCTGGAGCTCCTAGACAGAGAGTATGCAGGAATGATGACACAGAACACAATAACACATGTTGTGCTATTCGGCAGTAGCAGAGTGGGGATGAAGGGCTGTGAGGACCAGAGGAAGTCACTGGGCAAATGGACTAGAGCCAGATCCCTCAGCCAGTCCCAGATGCTTGTACTTGCATAATCCATTTCCTTGGGACAGCCCCAGAACGTTCATCAGCCTGGAGCTGTGGATGGAGTCCAGGGTGACTTCTGACATTTACCTCCCTGCCTTTAATTTCAGTCATTTAGTAAGCTTGGCAGCCTTCCTGGTGAGTGAAACAGTGAGGACGAGGGTTTCTGGGCCCACTCAGCCAGGTCCCTCCTCCCATGCCAGGCTGGCAACCCCTCAGAATGCGGTCATTGGGGCTTAGTGGCCTCCACAAAATGACTATGATTCTTAGCCAGGCACCGTTGGCCCTGAGGCTAGGCTGGGGCACAGAAAAAGTCCCTGTCCCCAAACAATCCTTTCCTCACATAGTTCACCTCCTTTCCCTCTCCCTGGCCCTGGGATGTGTGGAAATATGTTGATGGAGAGAAAAGCCAATCAAGTGGAGTCAGGCCTAAGGATTGTGGTGTAGGAGTTGGTGAAATGATGCCTTCTTCAGGTAATGTGAGG
>PVIY010058472.1:0-12450 GCA_004026745.1 Myrmecophaga tridactyla | reverse complement strand
AAGTTACAACTTCAGAAAACAAGTCACTGCCGTAAGAATTTACAGTCTACCAACCTTGGTAACAGGACTTCACCTGATAACGTATGCCCTCAAATTCAATTCTCAGTTTGCACAATATAGTTAGTCCATAGTGGTGGGGTGTTATAATATTTGTCTTTTCATTTCTGGCTTATTTAATGAAATAGTGTCCTCAAGATCTGCCCACCTAGTTGCATGACTCACAAGTTCATTCTTTCTTGAAGCTACTTAATATTCCATTATATGTATACACCACAGTTCCTCTTCTGTTCATCAGTCAATATACTCTTAGGCAACCTCCATACATTGAAAATTGTGAATACTGCTGCCATATTGGAAAACTGTCTGTCCATGTCTTTCACCCATTTTTTTTAATTGAATTGTTTGTCTTTTTGTTGTTGAGTTGAATTTGTTTATAAGTTCTGTATATTCAACTCTTAATTTGATATGTGGTTTCCAAATGTTGTCTCCCATTCTGGAGGCTGTCTGTTTACCGTCCTGAAAAAGTCTTTTGATTTGCAATATTATTCAATATTTTTTTGGGGGTGCATGGTTCAGCAATTAAACCCAGGTCTACACATGAAAGTCGAGCATTCTACCACTGAACCCCTGTGCACCTGCAAAAGTGTTCAATTTTGAGAAGATAACATTTATCTATTTCATTGCTTGTGTTTTGGGTGGAAGGTCCAGTAAATCCCCTTCTATCACAAGATCTATATGAAATTTCCCTAAATTTTCTTCTAAAAGTTTGATGTTCTTAGTGTTAATGTCTAAGCCTTTTATCCATTTTGAGTTATTTTTCCTGTGAGGCGTGAGATATGGGCCCCCTTTCATGCTTTTGAATATGGATATGCAGTTCTCCAAGTGCCATTTTTGAAGAGGCTGTTCTATCCCAGTTGAATTTGCTTGACAATCTTATCAAAAATCAATTGTTCATAGATAAGGAGGTCTATTTCTGAACACTCAATACAAATCCATTGGTCAATATATCCATCTTTATGCCAGTACCTTGATGTTTTGACCATTGTAGCTTTGTAATATGCTTTAAGCTCAGGTAGTGTGAGACATCCAACTTCATTCCTCTTTCTCCAAATATTTTTAGCTGTTTGGGTCATGCTGCCCTTCCAAATAATTTGTTTATTGTTCTTCTATTTCTCTAAAGTAAGTTGTTAGGATTTTAAATTGATATTGTATTGAAACTATACATCAATTTGGGAAGTATTGACATCTTAGCAAGTTTATTCTGCCAGTCCATGAAAATTGTATGTCCTTCCATTTATTTAGGTCATCTTTGATTTCTTTTAGCAATTTCTAGTAATTTTCTGTGTATATGTCCATTGTGGCCTTGGTTACATTTATTCCTAAATATTTGATTCTCTCAGATTCTTTTGTAAATGAACTTTTTCCTTGATTTACCACTCAGATTCCTTATCACTGGGATATAAAAACACTACTGATTTTAGGGTGTTGATCTTGTACTCTGCCACTTTATGGTACTCATTTATTAGCTCTAGTAGCTTTGCTGTGTTTTTTTTTTTTAATTTTTGGCATATAGTATTAGGTCATATGAAAACAGTGAAATTTTTACTTTTTCCTTTCTAATTTGGATACATTTAAATTATTTGCCTTGCCTAATTGCTCTAGTTACAACTTCCAGCACAATGTTGAATAACAATGGTGACAGTGGACACCCTTACCTTGTTCTTAATCTTAGAGGAAAAACTTTCAGTCTTTCCTCATTGTGGATGATGTTTGCTGTGGGTTTTTCGTATATTCCCCTTAACATGTAGAGGAAATTCCATTCTATTCCTCTTCTTTGAAGTGTTTTAATAAAGAAGGGATATTATATTTTGCCAAATGTCTCTTTTACCTCATTCAAGGTGATCATGTGATTTTCCTGCTTTGATTTATCGATGTGGTGTATAACATTAATTTACTTTCTTGTATTGAATAAGCCTTCCATACCTGGAATAAATCCCAGTTGGTTATGGTGTACAATCCTTTTGCTGCTAGAATCAATTTGCAAGTATTTTGTTGAGTATTTTTGCATCTACATTAATTAAAGAAATTTGTCTGTAATTTCCTTTTCTTGCAGTATCTTTGTCTGGCTGTGGTATAGGATGATGTTGGTTTTATAGGATGAGTTAAGTAACTTTCCCCTCCTCTTCAATTTTTTGAAGAGATTGAGCAGGATTGGTATAACTGTTTCTTGAATGCCTGGGAGACTTCACTTGCAAAGCAATTGGATCGTGAACTTTTCCTTTTTGGGAGCTTCTTGATGACTGATTCAGTTTCTTTCCTAGTGATTGGTTTTCTGAGGTCATCTATTTCTTCTTGAGTCAATGTTGGTTGTTCTTGCTGTTCCAGATATTTGTCTATTTCATCTACATTGTCCAGCTTATTAGCATATAATTGCTCATAGTATCCTTTCTTTATCTCCTTTATTTCTGTGGGGTCAGTAGTTATGTCCCTCTCTCCCATTTCTGATTTTCTTTACTTGCTTCCTCTCTGTTTTTGATTTGTTGGCTGAGTTAATGGTCCATCAATTTTATTAATTTTCTCAAAGAACCAACTTGTTTTGTTGATTATCTCTTTTATTTTTTTGTTCTCATTTTCATTTGTTTCTGTTCTAATCTTTTTTTTTCCTTCTTTCTGCTTTGGGGTTAGTTTTCTGTTTTTATTCTAGATTGCGGATATCAAATTTTGCTATTTCTTCTTAATTAATATATTTAGGGCAATAAGTTTCCCTCTCAGCACCATCTTAGCTGCATCTCATAAGTTTTGATATGCTGTGCTTTCATTTTCCTTTGTCTCAAGATATTTACTGATTTACTTGTAAGTTCCTCCTTGACACACAGTTTTTTTAAGAGTGTGTTGTTTTGTCTCCATACATTTGTGAATTTTTCAGACTTCCTCCTCTTATTGATTTCTAATTTCATTCTGCTATGATCCAAGAAAGTGTTTTGTATAATTTAAATCTTTTTGAATTTATTGAGACTAGCTTTGTGACCCAGCATATTGTCTATCCTGGAGAATGATCCTTAAGCACTTGAGAAAAATATGTGTCCTGCTGTTGTGGGGTGTAATGTTCCGTAAATGTTTAATATGGTTCATTTATCAAATTATTCAAAATCTTTGCCTCCTTATTAATCCTCTATCTAGATGTCCTATCCATTTATAAGAATCGTGTATTAAAGTCTCCAATTATTATTGTAGAGATGTCTACTTTTCCCTTCAGTGTTATCAGTGTATACCTCATATATTTGGGGCACTCTGGCTCAGTGCACAAATATTCATGTCTTTTTGATGAATTGTTTCTTTTATTAATATGTAGGATCCTTCTTTGTCTCTTTTAATTGCTTTACATTTGAAGTCTAGTTTGTTGGATATTAGTAGAGCTACCCCTGCTTTTAACTTGTTGTTGTTGCTTTTGTGAAATATCTTTTTCCAGTCTTTCATTTTCAGTCTGTTTTTGTCCTTGGGACTAAAGTGAGTCTGCTGTAGACACTTTAAATGGATGGGTCCTTTTTTCCATTCTGCCAGTATATGTCTTTTGATTGGGAAGTTTAATTCATTAATATTTAATATTATTACTATAAGGCAGTACTTTCTTTTATCATTTTGTCTTTTGTAACTCATATGTCACATCTTTTTCATCTTTTCACCCTTACTGATAGTCTTCATTTCTACAATCTTCTCCAATCCTCTCTCTTCTGTGTTTTCCTATCTGTCTGTAGTGCTTGCTTTAGTAGTTCTTATAGAGCCAATCTCTTAGTCACAAACTCTCTCTCTGAGAGTATTTTAAACTCTACCTCATTTTTGTCAGAGGGTTTGGTGGGTACAGAATTATTGGTAGGCAGTTTTCTCATTTATAATAATAAATATATCATACCACTGCCTTCTCACCTCCATGGGTTTCTGCTGAGAAACCTGCATAGTTTCATCAAGTTTTCCTTGTATATGATGGATCATGTTCTTTTGCTGCTTTCAGAACTCTCTGTTTGTCTTTGACATTTGGAAAATCTCATTAGTTAGTGTTTTGGAGTAGATCTATAAGGATCTATTCTGTTTAGTGTACACTGCTCTTCTTGGAGCTGTAATTTGATGTCTTTCATAAGGGATTGGAAATTTTCAGTGATCATTTCCTTTATTATCCTTTCTGTCCTTTTTTTCTTTCTCTTCTGGGACACCTATAACACATACATTCATACACATCATGTTGTCATTTAATTACCTGAGACTTTGTTCATATTTTCTCACTCTTTTCTCTCTCTGGTCTTTTGTATGTAAGATTTATGATTTCCTGTCTCTTATTCACTAAATCATTCTTCTATCTCTTCAACTGCTATTGTTAGTCTCCATTGTGTTTTTCATACCTTCCATTGTGCCTTTCATTCCCATAAGTTCTGCCATTTGTTTGTTCAAGCTTTCAAGTTCTTCTTTTTGGTAGCCCAAATGCTTTCTTTATATCCTTCATCTCTGTTGCCACATGTGCTGGTCTGAATCTGTAGTGGACACCAAAAAAAGCCATGCCCTTTGATCCTCATTCAATATTGCTGGGTGGGAGCATTTTAGTTGTTTCTAGGAAGATGTGATACACCCAATTAAGAGTGATCTTTTGATTAGATGATTTCCATGGAGGTGTGTCTCCACCCACTGAAGGTGGAGTTGCTTGCCGGAATCCTTTAAAAGAGGAAACATTTTGGAGAGAGTCCCTTTTTAGTAGAGCCATGAGAAAGCCAGCAGATGCAGCCATGTTCGCCATGTGCCCTTCCAGCTGAGAGAGATACATTAAACATTGTCAGCCTTCTTGAGCCAAGGTATCTTTCCCCGAATGCCATAAATTGGACATTTCTATAACTTGTTTTAATTGGGACATTTTCTCAGCCTTAGAACTATAAACTAGCAACTCATTAAGTTTCCCTTGTTAAAATCCATTCCATTTCTGGTATATTGCATTCCAGCAGCTATCAAACTAGAACAGATTTTGGTACTCAAGAGTGGGGTGCTGCTGCTGCAGTTTGCAAATACCAAACATGTTGGAACAGCTTTTTAAATGGATAAAGGGAAGATTCTGGAAGAGTTGTGAGGAGCTTGATAGAGAAGGCCTAGAATGCTTTGAAGAGACTGTTGGTAGATATGTGGACTCTAAAGATACCTGTGTTGAAGCTCTAGACAGAAATGAGGCATGTGTTATTATAGACAGAAATGAGGCATGTGTTATTATATATTATATTATATTATATTATATTATATTATATTATATTATATTATATTATATTATATTATATTATATTATATTATATTATATTATATTATATTATATTATATTATATTATATTATATTATATTATATCATATCATATCATATCATATCATATCATATCATATCATATCATATTATATTATATTATATTATATGAAGGAAGACAAGCCTTGTTTTAAAATGGCAGATAATCTGGCAAAATTGACTAGTGGCTTTGGCTGGAAGGCAGATTTTAAAAGCCATGAACTTGGATACTTAGCAGAAGAGATCTCCAAGTTAAATGTCAAAAGTGCAAACTGGTTTCCCCTTACAGCTTATAGTGATATGTGACAGGAGAGAGATAAGCTGAGAACTGAAATCTTGGGTACTAAGAAACCAGAAATTGATCCTGGAAAATTCTAGATCTCCAGAAATGAAGACCCCAGTGAATAGTGCTCCATGTTAGGATTTGACCAGATGTGGAACCAGTCAGCCATCTCAGAGAAAGCTAGGATTGGACATGGAATTATCCAGGAAGGATTTGTGGAAACTCCTTACGTCTGATGGGCATGATCCAAGGCTACTGCATAGAAAGCCAACAAGAGTGCTATGGGACCTATATAAACAGAGTCACTGCCAGTCTGGACTGGCGGGTTCAGAGAAGGGACACATTGGAGGAAAACTAACTTCAGAGGAAAAACCATGGGGACTGAGGTCTGAAGTCAAGAAGCCTCAGGCCAGGACAGCTGACCCACCCAAGCCTGTGGAGAGGGCGAGTTTGCCTCAAAGGCAGAGAATGGGCCTTACACCTGGTTGCAGTGGAAGAGTCATGCTGCCTCAGGCCTTGGAGAGAGTGAAGCACATTCCTTGGGGTTTGGGGAGAGCCTGACTGCCACCACATAGTGGGGTTGAGCATGTGCCCCAGAGATGGCAGAGAGCCTGGGTGCAGCCCCAATGCTTGGAGAGGGTGGATCCAAGAAAAAGGTGGTCTCCCCAATGTCCCCCAAGATTGTATTCAGAGAGCAGCAGGCCTCTGTGTAGGCCCTTGGAAAGGGTGGGACTGCTGCTTTCTAAAGCCCTGAGGATAAATGACTCTCAGACTTTGAAATCTAATGGACTTTGCCCTGCAGATTTTCAAAACTGTATGGGTCTGTGACCCCTGTATTCCTTCCTTCCTATGGAAATGTGTATATGTATCCTATGAATGTCCCTCCTTTGCATGTTGGCAGCAAATAACTTGTGTGAGTTTTCAAAGGTCCATAGCAAATGGAGAGAATTTTGCCTTAGGACAGACCATGTCTGTAATTGACTTGATGAGATTTTATACTGTCTCTAATTTGGTACTTCATTTGTATTGCTACTGAAAGTTTTAAGGTTTTCTGATATTGTTATGGAATGAATGTATTTTGCATTTGGAAAGAGCATGTCTTTGGGGGGTCCAAAGGGTGGAATGTGCTGGTCTGAATCTGTGGTGGTCCCCAAAAAAGCCATGCCCTTTGATCCTCATTCAATATTGCTGGGTGGGAGCATTTTGATTGTTTCTATGAAGATGTGACTTACCCAATTGTGGGTGGTAACTTTTGATTAGATGATTTCCATGGAGATGTGTCTCCACCCACTGAAGGTGGAGTTGCTTGCTGGAATCCTTTAAAAGAGGAAACATTTTGGAGAGAATCCCTTTTTGTTAGAGCCACATGAAGCCAGAAGATGCTGCCATGTTTGCCATGTGCCCTTCCAGCTGAGAGAGAAACACTGAATGTCGTCAGCCTTCTTGAACCAAGGTATCTTTCCCCGGATGCCATAAATTGGACATTTCTATAGACTTGTTTTAATTGGGACATTTTTTCGGCCTTAGAACTGTAAACTAGCAACTCATTAAAATCCCCTTGCTAAAAGCCATTCCATTTCATTGCATTGTGGCAGCTAGCAACCTAGAACTCTGCATCTTCTCTCAACTCATTGGTTTGATTTTTTATTTGACTTAGCATGTTTGATTGAATGTTAATTAGTTACTTCATCTCCTGAATGTCATTTAAAATGTTAGTTTGTTCCTTTGACTGGCCATATATTTCTTTTTCCTAGTATGACTCATAATTTTTGCTGGTGTCTCAGCATCTGATTTCCTTGATTAAGTTATTCTTGAGGTCAATCTTCACCATATTACCTAGGGTTTTCTAGTTGGTTGGCTTTGTTCTCTTGTTCTCTGTCTTTGTTTTTGTGTTTTTTTTTTTGCTTTTATTTTAACTTATTTTAGCACTCTAACATAGCCTCTTTTTAATTGTTCAGTACTTTTCAGTTCTTGTTTTTTTTAGTTCTTGCCTTACCTAATGTAACCCTTTTTCTTTCTTTTCTTAGGATGGTGTTGCCAATATCATTGACCCCAGTAAAGTTTTCCCAAACAAGACAGGAAGCCCTAATCTCAGGAGAAGAGTAAGGTCAGTATCAAGTTTCCCCAAGAATGAGATCCAGCAGGTTGTTAGAGATTCCTGTGAATGCTCTAGACTCAGTGCTTTTCCAATCCTTCCCAGGAGGTGGTGCATTTATGCTCCCCACTAGCATAAAGTTCTGCAGTGTCTTTAATTCTAAGCTGAACATATTGCTGTCATTGGTGTGGTTGAAACAGATGTGGAGGTAGAAGGCAGGTTTAGGGCTTAGTCCCTGGGTCTGAATTCTCTAACTGACAGCCACCATGACATTTGAGCTGAGCACGGTCTCTCCTTTTCCTGGGGATGATCAGCCCTTTAGGAAATTATATCCTTCTATTTATTTGATATTTTATCTCTCAGACCTATTTTAACTCAACACTTGCCTGGATCAGGGCTGAAAATTTTAACTGTCTGAGGCTTTCTCTAATGAACTAGTTAGAATAATTTTGAATAAAAAAGGAAATGCCCTTTCAGAGCCACTGTGCTTGTTTGAAACTGTTGGGTACCACAGAAAAATGATGTTCTTTAATCCTGATTCAATATCATAGGGTAGAAACTTAGACCAGGTAGTTTCCATGGAGGTGTGACACACCTAGTTATGCATGTTACATTTGTAATCCATAAAAGATGTGACCCCACCCATTCAAGGTGGGTCTTGATTAATTTTTTAGAGTCCTTAAAAAGGGAAGATATTTTGGAGAAAGGACACTCACTTCAAAGCCAGCAGAGATGCAGACATTTGGATATGCTTGGAGTGCTAACAGAGAGAGCAGACACCCAGACATGGACATGTGGAGATGCAGAGCCCAGACATTGCCATATGCCTTCCCACGGGGTGCTAAGCAAGCCAGAACCCAGAGTTGTGTCTTGGAGGAACTAAGTGAAGGGCCACAGAGGCTTTGAGAAGAAACCACTA
Source organism: Myrmecophaga tridactyla (assembly GCA_004026745.1). NCBI lineage: Eukaryota > Metazoa > Chordata > Mammalia > Pilosa > Myrmecophagidae > Myrmecophaga > Myrmecophaga tridactyla. The sequence goes on along the minus strand of PVIY010058472.1, from coordinate 3,845 downwards.
AGAACAAGGGCTAGCAGCCGTCAGCCATAGGCCTTTCCATGAGCAGACATCGACCATTCTTGAATGAAGGTGTCATTCTGTGGATGTCTCTATTTGGATATTTTTATGGTTTTAGAATTGTAAACTTATAACTTAATAAATTTCCTTTTTAAAAGCCATTCCATTTCTGGTATATTGCATTTCAACAACATTTAACAAACAAAAACATATTTTGGTACCTGAGAAGTGGGCCTACTGTTTGCAAATACCAAGCATGTTGGGATGGCTTTTTAAAAGGATAAGGAGAAGATTTTGGAAGAATTGTGATTACTTGATAGAAAAGACTTGAATTGCTTTGAAGAGACCCTTGGTAGAAATTTGAGCTCTAAAGAAACTTTTCTGAAGGACTTAGACAGAAATAATGCATGCATTATTGCAAACTAGAAGGAAGGTGTGTTGGTTTGAAACTGTTATGTACCCCAGAAAACCATGCTTTTTAATCCCAATTCAATATTGTTGGGTGACATCTTTCTGACAAGTTGTTTCCATGGATATATGACCTACACAGTTGTGCGTGGAATCTTTTGATTAGGTGTTTTCCATGATGATTTGTCTACACCCATTCAAGGTGTGTCACTTACTGGAGTCCTTTAAAAGGGAACCACTTCAGAAAAAGCTTCAGAACTGACACAGACAGAGTTGTTTGAATATGCAGAAAGGAAATGCCCCCACAGAAGCTGCTTGAAACAGGAAGCCAAAGGACCAGCAGATGCCAACGACATACCTTCCTAGATTGGCCTTTCTTGAGTAAAGGTATCTTTCTCTGGATGCCTTAGTGGGGCATTTTTATGGCCTTAGAAATATAAACTTTTAAGTTAAATACTCTTTATAAAACCAACCTATTTTTAGCATACTGGTTTTCTGGCAACATTAACGAACTAAAACACAAGGTAACCCTTGTCTTTTAGTGGCAGAGAATTTCACAAAACTGCCTACTGGTGTTGGATGGAAGCTAGCATTTAAAAGTGGAAAGCTAAAAGAAAAAACAAAACAAAATAAAAATAAAATAAAAGTGGCAAGCTGGAGTTCTCAGCTGAAGAGATTTCCAAATTAAATGTGGAAAATAAAGTCTGGTTTCTCCTTGCAGATTATAGTAAAATGTGACAGGAAATATATAAATTGAGAACTGAACTCTTGGGTACAAAGAAACCAGAATTTCATGGTCTGGAAAATACTGGGCATCCAGAAAATGAGACCATGGAGAATAGGATTGAACTAATAAACATGAAAGTAGTCAGCCATTTCAGGAAAAGCAAGGATTGGAGGTAGAGTTGTCCAGAATGGATTGGTGGGAAGTCCCATTGCCTGATAGATTTGACCGCTATTTACTGCTTGGACAACTAAAAAATTTCTTGTGTGAACAATATGAGTGGAAGCACTGCCAGTCTGGAATAAAAGGGAAAGAAAAGAACAAATTGAAGGAAAATTGACTTCAAATGCAGATCCATGGAAGCTAAGGTTTGAAGCCAAGAAATCTTGAGCCAAGATAGCAGACCCACCCATCCACATGGGAAGGGTGAGTTTGACCTGGAAGCAGAGAGTAGATATTCTGCTTCAATAATAAGGAGGAGTTTAGTGCCCCAGGCCTCGGTGAGTGTGGAAGATATGACTCAGGGATGAGAGATGCCTGGCAATTGCCCTGTTGTTCTGGAGGTGTTGAGCATGTGCCCCAGAGATGACAAAGATCCCAGGTGCTGCCCTGATGCTTGTAGAGGGTGTAGGCAAAAGAAAGGTGGTTCACTCAGTGCATCTCAATTTGCAACCTTCATCTCAGGATTTGGAGAGAGTAGGCCTACTGCAGAGGCCCTTGGAAAGCATGGGGAGACATTTTGAAGAAAGCACACTTGTTTCAGAACCAACAGAGGCAGACACTTGGAGACGTTTGACATGCCAACAGAAAGAGAAGATGCCTAGACACAGATGCATGGAGATGCAAAGCCCAGCAAACATTACTACATGCCTTTCCATGAAAGCTAAGTAAGCCAGAACTGGAGCTATGTCCCAGAGGAGCTAGGAGAAGGCCCACAGATGCTTAGAGAAGAAAGCTCTGGCAATAGAATCTGCAAGCAGTGGAACCAGGAACAAGGACTGTCAGATGCCAGCTATGGGCCTTCTCATGAACAGACATCAGTCTTTCTTAAGTCAAGGTATCTTTCTATGGATAGCTTAGTCTGAGATTTTTATGGCCTTAGAACTGTAAACTTCTAATTTAATAAATTTCTCTTTTAAAGGCTATTCTATTTCTGGTATATTGCATTCTGACAGCATTTAACAAACTAGAACAACCACTTCTCAGCACCCAAGTTTCACCTGTCAAGCAGAGGTGATACCTGGCTTTATATGCCTTTGACTACAGCATTTTCCAGTATATTAGGCTGGGCCAAGTCCAAAGTCATGGATTTTTTTTTTATTTTTCATCAGCCTTTCTCCTGTCTGCCAGTAGAAACATCAGAATTTCTTTCTTATGTGCTCTCAGTTTTATCTTTGCTTGGAGCTTGTATTCAGCAGGCCAAATGTGTAAATTAAAACTGCAATTGGAGTTTGGCTGGGTTGCCCTCCCTTGCTCCTAGCAGAGACCTCTTATTTTTCCACTGGGAAGTGCATCCAACTGAGTCTAATGTGTCAGATTTGGGGGACTTAGCTTACAGTTCTGTGGTGTGATCTGGGCCCTTCCACATTCCAGACTTGTATACAATGTGTCTTCAATCACAGATATCCAGTTGGTCCAGGCAGTTTCTAGCTATTTTTCAGCTGCTCTAGAGGATAAACTAAATTCCACACCTCACTATGCCACCACCTTGCCCCACCTCCTGTTGTGATTTGCTCTTTAACCCATTGCTTATTTAATAGTACATTGTTTAATTTCCAAACTTTTGTGAAGCTTCCAGTTCTCCCTCTGTTATTGATATCTATCTTCATTTCATCATGGTCAGACAAGATACATTGTATGCTTTCCATGTTTTTTAAATTACTGAGATTTGTTTTATGACCTAAGATATGGTCTCTCCTGGAGAATGTTCCATGTGTACTCAAGAGGAATGTGTATTTTGTTTTTGGGTAAAGTGCTCTATATATGCCTTTTAGATCTAACTGGCTTAGAATATCATTCATGTCTTACATGACTTATTGACTTTTTGTCTAGATGTTCTATCCATTATTGAAATTGGTATAATAAAGTCTCCTACTATTAGTGTAGAACAGTCAATTTTTATCTTTAAATTTACTTCATATATTTCAGGGCCCTGCTTTTAGATGCATAAATATTTTAAATTGTTATATCTTCTTTGTAATTGACCCCTTTATCAGTACATAAAAACTGTACTTATCCCTTATAACTGTTTTTAACTTAAAGTCTACTTAGTCTGATATTAATATAATCACCCCAACTCTCTTTTACTATTAATTTTATTTTTTCACAGGGGTTGGCACTGGGAATTGAATACAGGTCTCCAGCATGGCAGGTAAGAAAGCTGCCAGTTGAGCCACTGTGGCCCAACCCCCAACTCTCTTTTGGTTACTACTTGCATAGTATATATTTTCACATCCTATCACTTTCAACCTACTTATATATTTGAATTTAAGGTAATTGTCTTGTAGAAATTTGGGTCATGCTTTTTTACTCATTCTGCCAATCTTTGCCTTTTGATTGGAGATTTTAATCCATTTACATGTAAAGTCACTACTGATAATGCAAGAGTTTCTTCTGCCATTTTGTTATTTAGTCTTTGTAAATATACCTATTTTGTCATGCCTTCTGCTGTTAATGCCTACATTAATATTTATTTTATATAATATTTTACTGTACC
>PVIY010058471.1:0-12445 GCA_004026745.1 Myrmecophaga tridactyla | reverse complement strand
TGCAGAATAAAATGATTAACATGAAAACATAGCAATCAAACTATCCAAAATAAACACAGAAAAGAAAAAAAAAGAATAATACAAAATGAAAAAAAAGCACTGATGAACTGTAAGACAACTTCAGGTAGCACACTATACATGAAATTGGAGTCCCTGAAGGCTAGGCAAAGCAGAAAAAATATTTGATGAATTAATGGTTGAAAACTTTCCAAACTTCATAAAAACTATAAACCCACAGGTCTAGGAAGTTCTACAAACCCCAAGCACATATAAACATAAACAAATCCATGGTAAATAATATCATACTCAAATTTCTCAAAACCATTAATATAAAGAAAATCTTAAAATCAACAAGAGGATAAAAAGGTATGTGATCTATAGATGGACAAAGATAAGGATGATAGCAGATGTCTTGTTGCAAGCAACAAGATGAAAAAAAGTAAGTTTTTTTCCACATGCAGCAAAATACCTTTCAAAAACTAAGGCGAAGGGTGATGTGATGGTGGCTTAGTGGCAGAATTCTTTCCTGCCATGTTGGAGACCTGGGTTCGATTCCTGGTGCCTGCGTGTGCAAAATAAATAAATAAATAAATAAAAACTAAGGCAAACTACATTGTCAGACATACAAAACCTGAATAAAATCTAACAGCAGCATATCCAGCCATACAAAATATATATATCACTTTGAGAGAAATTGAAAAATATATTAATGATTTGATTACATTTCTGGGTATATATTTTGCTTCAATGAGTAGTTGATGCTAAAAAAAGAAATATGTCAGGGGAGCAGGACACAAGAAGGGGTGTAAGAGTCGGTTTACATTCACCATGCTATGAATATGGGTAGACTATTTTTGAAAACCATATAAAAGGAACTAAAGCTGTCCATGCAGGCTAGGTTCTCTGGGAAGCTCACTCTGAAACAAAATGTGAGGCACAAAATGTTTACTAGGGCATAGCCTTGTGATCAACACTTGTGGCAGGGAGAGAAAGAAAGTAGAATTGGGGAAAGGGAAAACCATGATATTTGAGCTAAAATGATCCATCCAAGCTATCTTACTTTGGACCAAAATGGCCAGGCCTTACTCCCTATGTGTTCAGTCAGTCATCAGATTTAGGTTGCTCCAAGAAGGGACACGACCTTGAGGGTGGGGAGAGCTCTCTGCAGCCAAAGCAATGCAATTCCCGAAGACTGTCTGTGGACAGCACACCAAGCAATGGGGCAACAAAATCTTCCTTGAAGGGGAATCTGGAGGTGAGGCATCATCATTTCTGGAAATTATTCTTTCACTTAGTGGAATAGAGCAGAGATCACATACTCAAGAGAGCCACTATTGCTGTACCCTTTTGGTGACACACTGAGAAAGACTTTCATTTAGTATCAGTTGCATTTTAATAGCTTTCAATGACTAATAAAGACTAAAAGAGAACAAGAAGCCAAAACATGAGCTATGAGCTACAATTAGGGAGATAAAGAGTCAAATCTTAAGAATGGAATATGCAAATTAATGTGAATTCAAGCTGCTTTATATATCAAGTAAATGCCATAATAAAAATCATTTGGCTCTCAAAAGAATAAAAGCTCACAAAAACAAAATCTGAACATTCTCATGTTCCCTCTACACCAGCCAAACTGGATACAGGCCATTTCCCAAACATAAGCTGTGCTTTTATGTTTCTGTGTCTTTTCCCGTGTTGTTCATTTAGCCTGCAGAATGCTTTTCTCTGTGCATCTGTGAGACAGCTCTGACCTGCAAGTCTGAAGAGAGCAAAAGGTAGTTTGGTTTGGTCTGTTTCTGACTCATTAAAATGCCAACAACTATTTTCCTATTCTGAGACATTTTCGTTTAGTATCTTTTTATTCTTCTGCTAAAGCCTATTTCAGTTTATTCCTATTTTTCTCAGTTTTTCCATCAAATACTTACATTATACATACTACAGTCCAGTCTTCCTGGGCATTCTAAATTACAGTTTTTCAACTAACAATGACCAGTCCTTTGACAGTCTATAGACAGTCAACAGGCAACCCCAACCAACAGCCCTGTCTGGCTACCTGATGGGATTTAGGGTTGGCATTTGCTATTCTTTTTCTTCCCCCTCTATTGTCATTTCTACTTTTAACTGGCGTCTCTCCATAACTTTTGGGAAAAATAATACTGGGCTTCCACTGCAGGAGCCAAAGGAGCTAGATAATTCCTTGCTTTCAGCTTCTTGGTCTTCCATAGCTCCCTTAGTTCCTGTTCAATCCCAAGACTGATGTCTCAGATACCTATTTATTCTGTGAATTTCATATTCCCTATTATGGCCAAACAACTCATTTTTAAAATTGTATTTATATTAATAAAACAAAACAACATACAAACACGAATATTCTTAACATATGAACTTTCATACTTGATGTACAATCAATGGCTCAAAATATCATCACATAGTTGTATATTCATCACCATGATCATTTCTTAGAACATTTGCATTACTCCATAAGAAGAAATAAAAAGAAAAAAGAAAAAACTCATACATACCATATCCCTTACCCCCCTTTTCATTGACCACTAATATTTCCATCTACCCAATAAAACAAATCATTTTTGCCTCAGTGAGTCAGAAATCAACCAAGAACTGATATACTGTTATTTCTATCTTCTTGCCTCTACTCATGTCTCAGTTTCCTGTCCCACTTTGGCCTAGATTTACTATAAAAAATAAAACAGATTAGACAGACAGATAGAAAGATATATTTGATATAGATATACATGGAGATGGAGATGTAGCTTTACACATGGATGAGGAAGTAAGCATAGACATAAATAGAAAGATCAGTAGATAGATAAACAGATAGATGGGCACATAGATTGACCAAAAACTTGAAGGATCATATTCAAAAACAATAGGAGAGAAGGACAGTATCGAAGTTAAATCCTATTATTTCTGTACATCCATCCTCAGAAGACCCTTTCCTAGACTACTCAGTCTGATGATATAGTACCTTTGGAAAAAACATAGAAACATAAAGCTCAATTTGTGTTTTAGGAAACTGTATGTACCAAGTTTGAAAAAAGGCCAGTAAAAAAAAGCAAGAGTATGATCTGGCTGAGAATGTCCAAGACCTGGGATCAGAAAGCCTGGAATAATGTTCTACCTCAACTTCTATTTAAATTGGAGTTCCCCCAAAGCCAACTCTGAGGCAAAAATTTGGATGCAAACAGTTAGTTGGGAGGTGTGTCTAGGAAGCATACTTAAGGGAGTAGGGAAGTAAGAAGGGACAGGAAGGAAAGCTCATACATGAATCTTGATGAGTTGGTTTCAGCCATATGCAGCTCAAATCTGCTGGGCCCTATGATAGCCTACAAGGAGATTTTGCTGTCATGTAATGAAAGGCCTGGTGGATATATATAGCCACCAACGCCAGTCCTTTGCTGCTTGAGGGTTACTTCTGGAAGTATTGCTTTCCCTTGTTTTAGTCTAATCTTTTAACTTGTGCTTTGAATTTCAACCCCCTCTTTTCTTCTCTAGAATGGTATTTCTTTAATTACCTACCCCTTTTTCTTTCACCCTACAAACAAGCTCAAGTCTTTTAAATCTTAAAAAATTGAAACCTCTTTTATTCTTTTCTCTAGCTACTTTCCTATTTCTTTCTTTCCCTTTCAACCAAGCTTTGTGAAAGGAACTGTCTATATTCACTCACTCCACAGTCTTGCTTCCCATGAACTCTTCCACCCATGCCAGGGGCTTCTGACCTTTTCTGCTCCCAAAGAAACCACACTTCTCCTCCTGGGCTTTTCTTAATGATATCCCTTGACCATTTCCTCTTTCTCTAAACTTTTCCTCCCATAGGTTTACATGAAATCTCTCCTTCTTAGTTCTCTGGTTGACCTTCAACTCTTCATTTTTCTAGGCATTAAATGTTAGTGTTTACCACCTTCTGAATATTTAACTCGTTTTTCTTCTCCCTGCAATTCCAGAAGTGTTTGTCCAATAGCCAACTAGCCTCAAACTTAACTCATAGGCTTCTTTGCATCTGTTTGTATTCCAGAAAAGCCATGTTCTTTTAATCCAATCCTGTGGAGACAGACCCATTGTTGGTTGGACTCTTTGATTAGTTTGTTTCCATGGAGATGTGACCTTACCCGTTCAAGGTGTGTCTTAATCTGCTTACTGGAGTCCTTTGAGAGAGAAATATTTTGGAGGAAGCTCAGAAAAAAAATGCTCAGGAAGATGCTAAGCTAAGACATAAAATCCAGAGTTTGACCAGGAGAAGCCAAGAGAGGACCCACAGAAAGCTTACAGAAAGAATCGCCTCAGAGATGCTAAGAGAAGACCTGTAGGACATGTAGAGAAAGCCCCTGGAATCAGAAGCTGAAAGCAATGAGCAAGAACCAGCAGATGCCAGCCATGTTGCCTTCTAGGTGAAAAGCCAGTGGCCTTTCTTCAAAGTCCAGGTATCATCTTATTGATACCTTAACTCAGACATTTTCATGGCCTTAGGACTGTAAATTGGTAGCCTAATGAATCCCCTTTGTAAAAGCCAATCCACTTCTGGTATATTGCATTCCAGCAGCTTTAGCAAATCAGAACACTCATTATAGCCTCTCTCTTCTTTTCCTCTTCTTTCTTCCTTGGAAGAAAATGCTTGCTTTGGAGAGAACACGATGAGTTAATAAAACAATTATCTCTTTGTTTCTCCAAGTAAAATCTTGGTGTAGTCTTGGAAGATCTTTCCTTTTTCTTCATCCCTCATTTCCAATTAGTTAGTAAGTCTTGGTGATTCTATCTTATAAAGGCCAAACCCTCTTCATCAGACCTATTGCCATGACTTACCTTAATTTAGATCGTTATCACCTTGACATAATCTATAGGTACCTCCTATAAGAAACATCCAGTTTCTTCCCCATGAAGACCAACTTCTATATGGTAAAAAATAGTTATGTTTATGAAAACAAATGTGATTGCATCACCCCTCTACTTAAAAAGGCTTAGTGGTTCTCCACAATCAACAAGATAAAATCTAATTTATTTTCTATGGTGATCTAGCCTCAGTGTCAGTACCTATATACCAGTCGAGAGAGTATTCTGTGGTTGAAGCTGTCATGATCCAGCCAACCTGGTACGATGTGAATGCTTTGAAATTGATGACTAAAATGTGAGTGTGGGATTGGAAACTGAGACGTTGAGGGCTCAAATCATTATGGACACAAAGCCTCTTTATAAACTTAATTGTGTGAACATTTAAATAGCACTTATGTGAACCAAGTAATATCCTAACGCTTTTCATGTATTAATTCATTTACTCCTTCTAAGAACCTTTTGAGATATGTATTATTATTATTATCTTCATTTTACCAATGAGGTCACAGAAGTATAAAAAGGGCAAGTGACTTCCTTAAAGTCACTGATGCCAGGGTTTGAGGTCAAGTAGTCTAGCTCTAGCAGCATGCTCGTATCCACTTGCTATCATTCTTTTCTAGCTTTATACCACAGCAGGATTGGCGGATCTTAGAGAATGATTACAGCCTGTGCATGGGGTCTATGTTACTCAAAGGCAAAGAGTGGAAACCTGAGATGGTGATGGCTGAGGGCATAACATTATGAGGAGAGTCCTTGTCCCCATATCTTCCTAATTTCCTACAATGCCCCCCATCCAACATATAAACAACACACATGCACACAGTCATGTGTGCACGGAATGAAGTGCAATATTGTTGCATTGCTGCAGAGGGTAATAATGGCCCGAGATCACACCGGAATGTGTGTTTTCGAAAATGACAAGATGAGGGCAGTGTAACAAATAGCAAACAAAGAGGACTCAGAGGACTGGATATACTATCCATTCTTTTCTCCACTATGGATTTGGACTAAAGTTTGGCCTCTAAGAACTAAATTAGCGGTTCCATGCTCTGTTCTTGAATATTGGTGGAGGGGATGTCAGAGAAATAGTGAAGAAGTTTCTTCTCACCCTGTCAGCTAATCAAGATAGCAAAGAGCCTTATAATATTAATGTTAATTTTAGCATTAAAAGGAGACATATCTCTATTAGTACTCCAGGCTAGGGAAATGGGTCATATTAATTAGGATAGTAGGGGAAAGGCATCATTTATATTAATAGCAGTGCCTTAAGGCAAGCCTGGAGTAGGTTAGCAGTGAGAGGAAGAGAAGAAAATTGATCTGATTAATGAAGAATGTGGAACTTCCGTGGGTAATCCTAGAGGAAGAGGATGAAAAAGAAGAGTGAATAAGATAAGAACGGTGAGTGGGGTGGGAAGAAAAGATACTGCCTTTTCAAGATGACCGGGAGTGAGCAAGAGGAAAGTGGTGTGAAGTTATAGGCACAGGTATAGCTAGGAATCTTTAAAGAACGGGGGTGTCAAATATTTAATTTTAAGAGGTTTGCTGCAGTGTAAATTCTTCTTCCTCTTCTCCTACCTTCCAATGTTAAATCTTCAAGGAAAATCTACTACCCAGAAGTGTTTTGTGTCTGTGGTATTTTGAGAAAATATAGGAGAAAGGGCTGTATTCCACCTTGGGAGTGCTATGGGATGGAGAAAAAGAACAGCCTAAAGAGGTGAAATTTGAGAGACATCAAGAATTCTGGAGAAGCAGGAAATAATAAACATTAGCTCCAAAGATCCAAGATGTTGGCACATGAGATTAGGTTTCCTCCTGTATATGAGATAGAGACACGGTTACCCAACAGTTTGAATCGGATGTTTCAGGTAGTTGATATTTGAGCTAAGTAAGTCAAGTGTGTTTGTTTCTTATGACACAGATTTATATGTGAAAGATAAATACAACTCTATTTATCTAATTTGAATTCAAGGTTACATCCTGTGGGCTTTGCGAAACCTAATCTCACTCATTTTAGTATATCATATCAGATAATTCAGATTCTCTCCCCATCCCAGGGATTGAATATGTCTTCTGGGGCTTGGGGTGGAGTGAGGCTTACATAGTGCCACTATAACCATTCATCCCTGCTGCAACCATGGAGACCTCTAGTTTTCCGGAGTCATCAATCCACGCAGATTGCTGCTGTACCACTCTCATCCTCTTTTTCAGGGATACAATGTAAGCATCAAATTCTTTTGATTTGCCATTAATTCTTCCTCTTTCCACTCAATCTGGGCATACTATAAAGGGTGAGAATAGCTTTGACCGATTTTAATCTTTTTTCTTATGTCTGAAAATTTTCTGTTTTGTTTCTTATATTGTTGGTTGTAACAATCTTCCTCAGAGGCAATGCATGCCTACCTTGTCTGAATGAAGGAACATAAAATATAGAAGAAAATGATACAAATTAGTATTTACAAGTATTATTCAGCTACGTTTGCTTTTTATATTCCCTTTCACATTAGTTCAGAATATTCCTTATAAAATAACCATCCTGTGAAGTATTGAAACTGCACTTTCTTCCATTGCTAATTTCTCCTTTGATCTATCATTAATTATCTAAGAACTTAAAGTGTTCCATACCCTACATCAGGGGTCTGCAAACTGTAGCCCAAGGGCCAAATTTGGCCCACCATTGAAAAAATGGTTGAAAAAGTCAAAAGAAGGTTATTTCATGATACACGAAAATTACATAAAATTTAAAATTCAATGTCCATAAATAAAATTTTATTTTAACACATCCATGCTCATTTATTCATTCATTTCTATATTGTTCATGGCTGCTTTTGCTTTGCAGTTACAGAGTTGAACAGTTGTCACAGAATCTGTGTGTCTCTCAAAGTTAAACAATTGACTGTCTGGCCCTTTACAGAAAACATGTGCAAATTCCTGCCCTATACCATTTGTTTCACCTATTGTCGGGGTTTCAGTTGTTTCTCCAAATCAGGGTTAGGGTCTTGGATAGTTTACTCTTCCATCCAACAGCCCCTCAGATTTGAACCTTGGAAATTCTTTGGCATTCTAACCTCTCATCTGGTTGATGAGTCCACACATGTTCTGCCAGTTCTTCCCAGACCTTACAGTCTTTCTCATAGAAGGAGAAATGCAGTGTGAGAAGACTATTTATGGTAAAATAGCAAAAATTTTAGCATGTACAGCTGTAGCTTCCCTCTATTATGCAGTATATTTAATGTGGATCAAAGTAACCCCAGTCATGCAGATAACTCCTTCACTAGCCCGTGCTTATTTGCATATATATATACACCAAACCTAGTAGACCTCCTTATTTCCATGAGAAAAGATACTTTTCTGGCCCAGAGTTCAGCTTTTATAAATGAACCATGGCAATGGTGAGTCCTTGTTTCACATAATTTTATTCTCAATAACAGGGTTGTTATTGGCATCATGGATGCTTTTTTTTTGTTTTTTGTTTTTGCATGGGCAGGCACCGGGAATCCAACCTGGGTCTCGGGCACAACAGGCAAGAATTCTGCCACTGAGCCACTGGTGCACCGCCCTAACTGCAGGTTTGTTTTTTTTTTTTTGTCATTATCCTTTTTTTAAAACTTCTTAAATTAATTTTTAAATTTAAAAAAAAAATATGACGAGAAAGAAACACAAACATTCTTAACATATGATCATTACGTTCTACATATATAATCAGTAATTCACAATATCATCACATAGTTGCATATTCATCATCATGATCATTTCTTAGAACATTTGCATTAATTCAGAAAAAGAAATAAAAAGACAACAGAAAAAAATTTATACATACCATACCCCTTACCCCTCCCTTTCATTGATCTTTAGCATTTCAATCTAAGTTTATTTTAATTTTGTTCCCCCATTATTTATTTTTATTCCAAATGTTTTACTCATCTGTTGATAAGGTAGATAAAAGGAGCATCAGACACAAGGTTTTCACAACCACATAGTCCATTGTGAAAGCTATATCATTATACAATCATCTTCAAGAAACATGGCTACTGCAACACAGCTCTACATTTTCAGGCAGTTCCCTCCAGCCTCTCCATTACATCTTGACTAACAAGGTGATATCTATTTAATGCGTAAGAATAACCTCCAGGATAACCTCTCCCTCGACTCTGGAATCTCTCAGGCATTGACACTTTATTTTGTCTCATTTCGCTCTTCCCCCTTTCGGTCAAGAAGGATTTCTCAACCCTTGATGCTGAATCTCAGCTCATTCTGGGACTTCTGTCCCACGCTGCCAGGAAGGTCCACACCCCTGGGTCGTGTCCCACGTAGACAGGGGGAGGGTGGTGAGTTTGCTTGTCATGTTGGCTAAGAGAGAGAGGCCACATCTGAGCAACAAAAGAGGTTCTCTTGGGGGTGACTCTTGGGCCTAATTTTTTTTTCCACCATAGCTTTTTTTTGTTTTGTTTTGTTTACATGGGCAGGCACCGGGAAACAAACCTGGGTCTCCAGCATGGCAGGTGAGAACTCTTAACTGCAGTTTTTTTTAAATTTAATCTTTGCTGTAGCCACCTTGCAATCTTTTTTTAAAAATATTTTTATTAACACATTTTTGCACACATACAGTCCATACATGGTGTACAATGGCTCATGATATCATCACATAGTTGTGTATTCATCACCAAGATCATTTTTTAGAACATTTGCATCACTCCAGAAAAAGAAATAGAAAGAAAAAAGAAAAACCCATGTATCCCATACCCCTTACCCCTCCCTCTCATTGACCACTAATATTTCTATCTACCCAATTTATTTTACCCTTATCCTCCCTATTATTTATTTTTACTTTATCAATATTTTTCTACTCATCTGTTCCTATCCTGGATAAAAGGGTCACCAGACACAAGGTTTTCACAATCACACAGTCACATTGTAAAAGTTATATCTTTTATACAATCATCTTCAAGAATCAAGGCTACTAGAACACAGCTCAACAGTTTCAGGTACTTCCCTCCAGCCACTCTAATACACCATAAACTAAAAAGGGTATCTATATAATGCATAAGAATAACCTTCAGGGCAACCTCTCAACTCTGAAATCTCTCAGACACTGAAACTTTGTCTCATTTCTCTCTTCTCCCTTTTGGTCAAGAAGGCTTTCTCAATCCCACGGTGCCAAGTCCCGGCTCATCCCAGGAGTTCTGTCCCATATTGACAGGGAGATTTACACCCCTGGGAGTCATGTCCCATGTAGCAGGGGGGAGGGCAGTGAGTTCTTCCTGCTGAGTTGGCTTAGAGAGAGAGGCCACATCTGGGCAACAAAAGAGATTCTCTGGGGGCTACTCTTAGACATAATTTTAAGTACTTCTATAAAATTAAGTATAATTTTAAGCCTATCCTTTACAGGATTAAGTTTCATAGGGGCAAACTCCAAGATTGAAGGCTTGGCCTATTGATTTTGTAGTTCTTGCTGTTTGTGAGAATAGCAGAAATTCTCTAAATGAGGAAGTTGAATATTTCCGAATATTTCCTCCTTTCTCCCCAGTCCCCCCAAGAAGACTTTGCAAATACTTTAATCACTGATCAGATTACTCTAGGATATATCAGGGCATCACACTAACTTGGACACGCCAACAAAATCTCATGCACTATTCAAGATTCCGTGTACTTATGGTGTTCAACTAAACTGACTATACCAGTTAATTTAGGTAATGCACTACTCAAAATATCAATTTTGCACCAAATAAACATCTCTCCCCTTGGTCTCATGCAGAAGTTGAAGTTTTAAAATATGGATGATATCATCCTTTACCCTGTATTCTAATCTACCTTAGTACTATTCAAATCAGCTTCCTTCATATCTCTATTAAGTCTGCTCTCTTTTTCAGCTTTTTAGACAGTTCTTGTACAGGGTAATGCTGGCTTTCATAGCTTCAGAGCTCTAACTCTGAGTCTCAGTTATCATGTAAATACCCGAAGTTTCTGGGAATAACCAGATTATATACAAACTAACCGCAGATTTTTGAGCAAAAGATGTATATAAGAAAAATAAATTAATAGGGTTTTTTCAATGCAAAGGCTAGATTAGTGGTTTTCAATAAGGAGTGATTTTTGCCCTTTTGCCTCTCCAGTTTCAGGGGCTATTCAGCAGTGTCTGGAGACATTTTTTGGTTGTGCTTACTGGGGAGGGGAGGTACTACAAGCATCTAGTGGGAAGAGGCCAGAGATGCTGTAAATATCCTATAATGCACAGGACAGTCATCACAAAAAAGAATCATCTGCCTCCAAATGTCATTAGTGTGGAGGTTGAGAAGTCCTTGGCTATATTAAGGCAAAGAAGTAGCCACTACTTTAAGTAAGAACTAGGCCAGAGGTCCTCTGCTAGTCCCTTGTTTGGCAAGACCAGTTTTCTTTCCCAAATTTCCCATAAAGCTAATTTGAAACATAGAGTTAAAATTATATATTCAATTACAGCAGCAGTCCAAAATCAATAGAGTTTGCATTTACACCCATCAACATGAATGAATCTCAGAAACATAATGTTAAGTGAACAAAGTAAATCAAACAAGAATATATTCGATATTATAACATTCATATAAAGTTTGGAAAAAAGAAAAATGAGATATTACTTAGGTATATATACATATCCTAATATTAGGCATACAAAGAAATGCTAATACCGGATTTCATGACAGTATTTATGTCTGCAAAGAAGGAGAATGAGTTTGGAGAAAAACAGAGAGACCTTAAACATATGATTATATTCTAGTTTTTAGATTTGATGGTAGGTTCTTCAGTGCTTACTTTAGTACTTAGTACTTTACATACATATTATATAGCCTTTTGGGTGTATCAAAAACCACATAAAAGCAATAAAATTCCGTTATGATAGTGCATGGTCACCGAACGTTTTTCTTTTACATCCTATCACCACCTGCAGGTTAAAAATAGGTACTGCCTTTTCAGAAGATAAATTAATGAACATCAACTTAAATGAACTCTCTGCAAGGCACCGAGGATATAAATAAGTACAAAAGGCAGGATTTCTGCTCTAGCTGTAGTTAAAATCCATCTGTGGAGAAAGAACATACAAAGAGATGAGACATTATATTGTAAGTGCCACCTGGCCAGTGTCATAGTAAATATCAAACAACAGCAACGAATAAAATTTTACACAGCATGACAACTGATTTAGTTTACTTTAATCAAAATCCAAGCTCCGTATTTTAGATTCATTTCTGTACTCCCTTAGTTCAGGCAGGTCTTGATTACCTTATGCCAGTTACCACCTGTTCTCTTCGTTTCTCCCTTCTCCTAGCTCCAGTCTGTACTAAGCATTGTCACCAGTCTTAAAATAGCCACCTCATTATATCATTGCTCTCTTCCAAAATCTCAAAGGGTTTCACCCTACCTACAGAACAAAACCCAAACTCTTCAGACCTGTATTGAAGGCTTTCTCTAGTTTGGCCCCAACTGTGACTCAATCTTGCCACCATTTTCTGCTTCTTCATCTGCCATGCTATATGAATTCTCAACTTCAGCCAGTGTGGTTTCCGCATTGTCCATTGTTTATTCTAGTTGTATCGTTTGTGTTCGTGTTGTGCCCCATTCTATGGAATAT
>PVIY010058470.1:0-12464 GCA_004026745.1 Myrmecophaga tridactyla | reverse complement strand
CATAAAGGTATAATCAGAGGCTTATAATACAGAATATAGGGGACTTAGAGATACATAGATACTAGAGATGGGTGAACCGTTAGCTAATGAGATTGAACTCCAAAGTAAAGGAATAGATAGGAGCAAGGGTGATTCCCTAGTGGGTCTAGAAGTAATATTACCATATTGAAGATGAACAAGATTGAAAGGGGTTGTGCAGACCTACGTGTCCCACTGATTCACACCAGAAATATGAATCAGTTCTCGTAAGAATTACTTCAGATATGATTCTTGTACAAAGAGTGTTTAAGTCCAGGGTACAGGCGGAAACTGCTATTGCATGCTATGAGCTATGTTCGAAAGGAAACCATCAGCACTACCACAGCAACAGCAGAGGTAAATAATGAGGAGAGGGACAAGAGGTAGGAGGTCTAGATTTCCTATTTGGTGAGGACGTGGTTATTGGTTTTCTGTCTCCTGGGAACAGTGAAATTATCTAAAATTGAGAATGCTGATGGATGTGGACTTTGGGCCCTCTACAAGATGACCAATGAATCCAGGTAGCTGAAGGCCACACTGATGGAGAAGTAGAACAGCGAACAATGGTGTATACATATGAACGAAGGTTATGCTACTACAAAAAGGAACATTGTCGTGAGGCATGCAACAATGTGAATGAACATGTGGGATAGATGCTGAGACAAAATCAGCCAGAAACAAAAGAACAACAATGGTATGGGCACCTTTAAAAAATGCTTATAAGAAAACAGGGCCCTAGATTGTAAGCTTTTAGAGCAGACACATTAAGTCCGGAGTAGTGATTATTAATTTCTGGATTTTGAGAGTCTTTTTTTTTTTTTTTTTTTACATGGGCAGGCACCGGGAATCGAACCCAGGTCCTCTGGCATGGTAAGCAAGCATTCTTGCCTGCTGAGCCACCGTGGCCCTGGGAGGCTGTTTTATATATATAACCTGGGACCACAAGGAGACTTTCATTGAGAAGAGGGGATATTAGGAAATGTGAAATGAGGGAATTTCTAGGGTCAAACATGCATGCCCAAGACAAGACGCGTGCAGAAAAGACCAAGAAAGCCCCTATACTTTGGCCTGGAGCTATTCTCTAAACTCACTGTATGGATAAGCTCTGAAGGAAAACACTCACACAGGTCAATCCGCAAAAACTGGAAAAGGTGTCTTTTTTCCACTCTCTTTCTTTTGTTGTTGTTGTTGTTATTGATAGCTCCAAGCTCTCAAGGAAAGCTCTGCATAACCCTATCTGCATATAACCTTAAGGAAAAGATGCCTCAGGGTCTAAAATCCATTGACAATATGTTAAAATATCAAAATGTACAGGTTTCAGGGGCCTTTTCCAAAATCAGTTGACCAAAGAGTTGGTGGTGTATATCCGCACTCTCAATTCTATTCCATTGGTCAGTATGTCTATCTTTGTGCCAGTACCATGCTGTTTTGACCACTGTAGCTTTATAATAAATTTTTAAACTAGGCAGTGTTAATCCTCCCACTTTATTCTTCTTCATTAGGATGCTTTTAGCTATTCGGGGTCTCTCTCCCTTCCAGGTGAATTTGTTAACTAGCTTTTCCAAGTAGGAAAAGTAGGTTGTTGGAACTTTGATTGGTACTGCATTGAATCTGTAGATCAGTTTGGGTAGAATTGACATCTTAACTTTCTTAACAATAAGCAGGGAACGTCTTTCCACCTATTTAGATCACCTTTGCTTTCTTTTGGCAATGTTATGTAGTTCTTTCTGTAGCCTAAATACCCGTAAAGAGTGGGATAGAAAGATCAAAAGTAATGGTGGCATTATGCAGAGAAGGTAAGGTTTAACACACGAGTGTAACTGCTGAATTATTAAATTGATATATCTTTTAGGCTCCAATATCTTAGAGCAGCTCGAAGTAAAAACCTAAAATTGTGGAATTGAAACGCATTCCAAACTCTGAAATCTGTTCTACAACTAATTGTTGCAGTGTGCTTAGAAATTTATTGCTTTTTGGTACATATGTTATTTTATAAAAAATTTTTAAAAGTCAGTTGTAATGATTAAAAAATATTTATTCCTTCCAGCCCCCAACATTCTGGAGCAGCTAGAAGGAAAAATCTGCGATAATGGTATGGTAGCCCATGACAAACTTTGGGATCTGTCCTGTAACTACTTGTTGAAGAATGCTTTGAAAACTACTGCTTTTTCCTTTCTTTGCTGTATATATGTGTGTTATATTATACAATAAAAAAGTGTTTAAAAAATAAAATAAATAATAGGGGAGCAAAAAGGGTAAAAATTGGATAGATTGAAATATTGTCGGTCAATGAGAAGGAGAAGCAAGGGGTATAAGATATACGAGTTCTTTTTTCTTCTTTTTATTTCTTTTTCTGGAGTGATGCAAACATTCCAAAAATGATCATGGTGAAGAATGCACAACTAAGTGATGATACTGTAAGCCACTGATTGCATAATATGTTTGAACTATATGTATCTGGATATTTCTTAATAAAAATATTAAGAAAAAAAAAAGCAGACAGTAGACCTCCCCAGACCATAAAAGCTTATAAAATTCTGGACCCAAAGCAATCTCTTAGTTAATGATAGGAAGCACAGGGTCATGAAGATTGTTAACCATTTGCCCAAAGACAAATTTTAGGTAGGTGACAACAAACCAGGAATTCCCTATCTATCTCCTAAAACAAGGAAGACACCTAGCAGTCAAAGGTTACTATGGAAACCTACCATTGGCAAAAGTTTCCTATAAAACAAGCTAGCCCATTCTACTCAGCGTTTATCCCTCTCTTGGGCACGTCCCACCTTAATCACTTTAATGTGTACTCTCTCTTTGATAAACTTCTTTTTTTAATAAACTTTACCATTTATTCCTGAAAAAAAAAAAAGCAGACAGTAGAGACATGATTAACTTTAGTTATGGGTAGGAAAATGTACGTTTTAGTTAGTGAAGAAATTTATACAAACACTAAAATAATAGAAAGTATGATTTCTAAAAGAATAGAAAAAAAGGAAATAAAACCCTCTAAATTAGTCCATGAAGCAAAACAAATGTACATATATATACTGGTATTTTATTTAAAAATATTTGTATCTAATATGAATAGGTTAAAAGGAGAGGTTATACTACTAAATATAAAAGTCATTAAGTGTGGGCGGCTGCCGTGGCTCAGCAAGCAGAGCTCCGACCTGCCGTGCTGGAGGTCTGGAGTTCTGGAGTTCTGGAGTTCGATCCCTGGTGCCTCCTGCCCATATGCAAATTAAAAAAAAAAAAAAAGTCATTAAGTGTGAAGAAGAGGATTAGCCTTTTTATAAGCCTTTCTTTTTTTGGACATTTTTGGAAAATAAACTTGTGGGCCTTGACCATAACAGGATAAACAGGGAACTATCATATAAAACCCTATGTACAGAGGGGCCAGCCTCTCCAAGAACATCAACTAGTTTCATTCCCCTATCCCATATTTTTGACATGAAAAAGATGAAAAAGTTAGAATGGGCATAGTCCAAATATCCCTAAAGACTGGGAGAAGGATCAAAGGAGAAGGTGGAGTTATAACAGAAAAGACAGGATTTAACAAATGAGTATGACTAATGAATCATTATAATGATATTTCTTTCAGTCCCCTGTGTCTTGGAGCAGTTAGAAGGAAACACCTGAAATGATGGAACTGTAACCCATAACAAACTCTGCAATCTGTTCAACAAGCATTTGTTACAATATACTTTGAAATTTAGTGCTTTTTTGTATATATGTTATATTTCACAGTAAAAATAATGTTTTAAAAAAAACTGTCACAGCGGTAACAAAAAAATATATATATACAGGTTTCAACAAGAGATTACAAAACATACAAAGAAACAGGAAGAAATGCTCCAAGCAAAGGAGCATATTAAGGCATTAGAAACTATTAATGAGGAGGATCAGACCGGGGACATTCCAGACAAAGAAATTTTAAAAATAGTCCTAAATAAGCATAAAAAGCTAAAGGAAAACATGGACAAAGAGCTAAAGGAAATCAGGAAAATGACAGATGAACGCAAAGAGAATGTCAATAAAGAGATGGAAATTATGAAAAGGAACTTCAGAGCTGCAGACTACAATAGCAGAAGCTAAAAATTCCTTAGTGGAGTTTTATAGCAGATTGGAACAGGAAGAAGTGAACCTGAAGATAAGACAACTGAAATCATTCAGTCTGAGAACCAGAAGAAAGAAAGAATGAAGAAAAGTGAAGACAGCCTGAGGAACTTGTAGGACACCATCAAGCATAAAAATAGACATATTGTGGGAGTCCCAGAAGAAGAAGAAAGTGTGAACTAGGGGCAAAGAATATTCAATGGCTGAAAACTTTCCAAGTTTAATGAAAGATATGAAGATACATATCCAAGATATTCAACAAACTCCAAACAGAAAAACCCAAACAGACCCACAACAAATACACCATGTCATAATCAAATTGTGAAATGCCATAATAAAGAGAGATTTCTGAAAGCCACCACAGACAAGCCAAATGTCACATGAAAGGATGTCTCAAAAAGGTTAAGTGATTTCTCACTGGAAGCCATGGAGGCAAGAAGGCAGTAGGAATGCCTATTTAAAGTGCTGAGAGCAAAAAATTGCAAACCAAAAATTCTGTATTGGGCAAAACTCTCTTTCAATAATGAAGAAGTGATTAAGACATTCCCAGTTAAACAAAAGCTGAGGGGCTTTGTTACCACTAGACTGGCCCGACAAGCAATGCTGAAATTGAGTACTGCAAGTTGAAAGGAAAGGACACTAGACAATTGACTGAAGTCACAAGAAGAAATAAAGACATGAGTAAATATAAATCCCAGTACTATTGTATCTTTGATTTGAAACTTCACTTTTAGTTCCACGGGATCTAAAAGGCAAATGTATAAAATAAAGTGATAAATTAATTACTTTGGACTCATAATGTACAAACATGTAACTTGTGCTAAGAACTGCATAAAGATGAAGGAACAAAGGTTATAGAATCTTTTTACATATATAGTTTACATATGCTATTGAAGTTAAGCTGGTATCCAAGAAAATGAAATTATTATAGATTTGTTAAATTTAAGCCCCATGGTTGTTAACAAAGAAATTGTCCGAGGATATGCAAACTCAGAGACAGGTTTGCATTGAGTACAGTTTACCAGAAATGGGGTACAGGGACAGTACACCATTAATACAACACTAGTACAGTGTGTTGTTTGGGGTCAAGTCCTAGTAATGGATGGTGGTGAGGTTACTGCTCCATGTGTGCATGTGATTAACCCCACTGAATGGTATGCTTGGGAGAGACTGGGAATGGGAAGATTTATCCTGTATATATGTTTCCATAATTAAAAAAAGAAAAGAAAAACTAAAGAGATGACAATTAAATGCAATACGTGATACTGGCTGGGATCTAAGAATGAAGGAGAAAAGGCTCAAAAGGACTTACTGGAACACAAGAAAAAACTGAAATATGGAATGCAAGCTTTATATCTATGTTAAATTTCTTGAACTTGATAAAGGCACTTAAGGTGCATAAGTGAATACCACTGTTCACAGAAAATGCAAATGGAAATATTACCTGCTCAAGGCAACCTGCTCTTAAATGCTCAGAAAATAGGTGGCTTAGAGATAGAGATAGAAAGAGGGAGGAGGAGGGCAAAGGGGGCAACGTGTTAAAATTGGTGGAGCTGGATATGGAAGGTAGGATAGTGGAGTTCACTGAAGGGAGTTTGCATTATTTTTGTAACTATCCAGCAAGCTTGAAATTATTTCAAAATAAAAAGTTAAAAAATAAATTTTTTTTAAAAAAGCAATTACCATCTTTAGCATGCACATTGCATCACATTACACCCATCCTTTCAGAGAAGTTGCCAGTACACGTAGAACCAGAAAAAAATTAAAAAGAACCATGAGAGAGAATATCTATCTACAATACAAAACACAGCTCTTAATTTCAAAGATTGAACCAAGTTATAAAAATAGCAAACCAATTTCTGGAGGAGAGAGCAGAAGGAGGAATAGGAAACATCACCGGTCTCTCACTCTTTCCTTCCTTTCTGAATTATTTCTTGATGCCTCACACCTGAACTCTTAGTGAACTCGCTAAGAAGGAGCTCTGGGGCCTACTCAGAAAAGCCGAATAAATCACAAATCAAACAACGCTGTAAACAAAAAGAGGTTAAAATCATACCTTTTCCAAAATGAACTTATTCAAATACGGCATGTAACCCTGATTGGAGACAGGCCCCTCATCATCGTCCCTGAAGTGCTCTTCAAGGGCAACCGGGTCATGTGGCACCTTCAGCACTGTGCACAGGTTATGGGAAAGGACCTAAGGTGGAGAGAGAGCAGTGTCAAGGCAGCTGCTAATCACAATGTGACACCTTCACTGTCTTCACAACAACAAGCTGCTCCCTTCTTTGGGTAAAGAAAGATGGAGAATAAACTAGCAAAGACGGGATGAGAACTGCTCAGCTGCCAGCTCTACACCATTACCCCAGATTCTCTCTCATTACCTCCCCAGTTCTGGTTCAATCCAAGCAATTGAACTGTTCTCTATTACTTGCCTACCATGAGCCGGGCTCCATGCAAGCTCCATGAACATAATACTCCCTGTTGTCTTTTATCCACTGGCCCACATTAGAAACAAAAGAGGAGGAGAAAAAGCAAGAGAATAGGTTCAAAATTACACGTCTCCCCTAATGGACCAGGGTCAACTAACGAGAGCTCTAACAGAAAGAACCTGGTTCTGGATTTCTGCAGCCCAAGGCTCCAGTTATAAGGTGGCCGACTTGGGAAGTGAACCACTCTGGGCTTCAGTTTTCTCATTTGTTCAACTGAAAAGGCCAGTACCTGTAGAATCAGAAAAAAATAAAAAGGCCCCGAGAGAGGATATCTACCTACAATAAAAAACATAGTCCTTAATTTCAAATCATTTGGGACTTTACCCAAATTAATATACTAATATGCTGCATATTAATCTCTAAGAGTCCAATAATCTCTAAAATTCTATTACTCTTTGCTAAGTTTTCAATATAAGCATAAAAAAGTGTTAAGTATAAGAAAGTAATCAAGGGCAGAATTTGGAAATAGGAGTAAAATCAGTAGCAAAACATCTCAGGAGTCACCAAAATGGTTAAAATATTTGGAAGAAAGTTCTGTTCATTCTATAGGATGTACAGAAAGGATTCTTGGTCTTGGAATAACCTAAATGCATAGTCAAGTAGCTTAATCAGCAGTTTAGGCTAGCTCAGTGCTAATCTCTCTTTCAAATTAAATGAAAACTAAAAACCAAAATTTTAAGACCCTTGTATTCCATTTATGCAACCTGAACAAGTTCAACAACATAGCTAAGGCTATACTGTCTTTAACAAAGAATCATCTTAGATATCAAATCTCAGGTTAAAATAGTCTCTATTTTTCTCAGCCCTAACCATTTAACCACGTAAGGAGTCATTGTTCATGGCAATGAACAGTTCTAACTGCATCAAGCAAGTCAGTCTTTTCTGACTATACATATTTGGTTAGGATTTTTTTTAAGGTTAAAAATACATCTGAATGTAGTTAAAAGGAGAACTTTTAGGTTATATATATGTTACTAGAATAAACTTCTTAAATAAAATATAGGACTGTGCAACACAGTGAACCCAAATGCAAACTATGGACTATCATTAATAGTACAAGTATACTCAGGTTTCTCTTCAGATCGTATAAATAGTACAAGTATAATAATTTTTTTCATCAATTGTAACAAACGTATCATACTCATGCAAGGCATTAATAAGAAAGCTATATGGGAAATCTGCGTTTTCTGCAAGATTTTTCTGTAAACCAACTTCTTTACTTTAAAAAATTACATTAAAAAATCTATAAAAAGAGCATTTGCATATCTTCTTTCTAAATTTATTTTGTTTCTCAAAGCTTCATTTAGGTGGAGATCCTTTTCTACATGCTCTACTGGTTTTAAGGAAGTAAGTAAAGAAGGTAAATTCACAAACAGATACAAATGCAGTAATGAAGAGTTTTATCAGCTCCTACAAAGCAGGCTACTTCTCAAGCAAACCCTCTATTTGCCAGTAGGACACATGAAAAGAATACGGTAGAGCCTTTATTGAAGAATCTTGTACCACAGTCAGCAAAATCATAAAGAATTACTCCTTTCTCTAATTACCTAGTAAAACCTATATGGTAATTACCTACTCCAAAGAGGCTTTGTGAAGATCAAATTCAAGAATATATGTGCAAGTACTAAGGGAAATTAGCCAGAAACAAAAGGAAAAATACTGTATGGTCTCACTACTATGAACATTAATGAGCAAATCTGGAGAATTGAAGTTAAGAACGAACACAGGTTATCAGGAGATAGAAACAGGGTAGATACTGGGCAATTGGTGCAGAAGGAATACAGATTGTGCAGGACTGACTGTAAAAATTCAGAAATGGATAGCATGATACTACCTGATTGTAGCACAATAATATAAGTACTGAATGAGGCTCGATCTGAGTATGATAGAGGGGGCTAGAGGCACATATGAAACCAGAAGGAAAGATAGAGGATAAATACTGAGATGGTATAATTTAGGAATGCCTAGAGTGGACAATGTGGGTGATTAAATGTACAATTTAAAAACATTTTTGCATGAGGGAGAACAAATGAACGTCAACACTGCAAGGTATGAAAATGGATGGTATATGGGGAAAAGCAAGCTAGTCAAGAGTAACATTGTAATATGGGTCCACTGAATTTAACAAAGGCAAAACTAAATGTCAACAGGGGTGGGGGTCTGGGGGGGTGAGGGGGATATGGGGAAGGGGTATGGATTCCTTGTAGAAAAAAAGGAAATGTCTTCAGATAGATTATGGTGGTGAAGGCATGTCTATACACTTAGGTTAGATTGTATGGTGTGTGAATAAAACTGTTTAAAAATGAACAGAGAGAAGTAAGTGCTAGAGAAAATGCAGAGAAAGAACGTATCGATTAACTGTTGGTAGGGAAAATGAGAGGTGCAGCCCCTTGGAGGGCAGGGTGTTAGGTCATGGTTCCACTGGAGGCTAGGAGTGGGGTTGCGATATGATCCTGAAACACCGTTGCTCAGTATATATGTGGAAGCACTGAGTGTGGAGTATATCCGTGTCCATTTGCACACTAGTTTCTGTGGTGGCAGTGTTCACTATCCACAATGGATGGAGCCGGTCTAATGAAACAGCTGAGGAATGGAAAGGGGAACTATGATGTATACACGCAACCAGACTACTAACCAGCTGCAAGAAGGAACGAAGTTGAGAGGCATGCAACTAGGCAAATGAACCTTAAGGACTGTATGTTGAATGAAATGTCAGAAACAAAAAGATAAATATCTATCATGCTTCACTCATATGGACTAAAATTAAAAATTTGGTGAACTAAAATGGAGAGTATGGGTTATCATGATGGAGTCTATTGTAAACTGTAGATTATAAACTCTAGATTATAAACCCTTACAGCAGTCACATATATTCACAAGTTATAACTGTTATTTCTAAATTCTGAGATACTAAGCTGCTTGTTTATAACCTGGTCATTTCCAGAAACTTTGGGTATTTAGGTGACACCTGAGACTCAGAGTTAAAGCTCTGAAGCTATGAAAGTCAGCAGCACACCATATAGCAACTGTTAAAAAGTTGAAAAGGGATATGATTTTGAGTAGAGATTAAGCTGGTCTGGATGGGACTGGGGTAGATAAGTATACTGGGTAAAAGATGTATCATCCATATTTTAAAACTTCAACTTCTGTGTGAAATCAAAGGGATAGATGTTTATTTGGTGCAAAATTTATATTTGGGTAGAGCATTTCTTAATTTAACTTATATGGTCAATATATCCCAGAGTAATTTGGGCAGTGAATAAAAAGGTATTTACAAGGTCCCCTTGGGGCACTGGAGAGAAAGGAGGAAATATTTAACTTCCACATTTGGAGAATTTCTGATATTCCCGCAAGCAGTGGGGACAACCAGATCAAAGGGCCGAGCCCTCAATCTTGGGGTTTGTCCCCATGAAACTTATTCCTGCAAAGAATAGGCTAAGCCTATTTAAAATTGGCATAGAGTCACCCCCCAAGAACCTCTTTTGTTGATCAGACATGGCCTCTCTAAGTTAACGCGGCAAGTGATCTCACTGCCTCACCACCTACGTGGGACATGACTCCCAAGGGTGTAAATCTCCCTGGCAACGTGGGACAGAAATCCCGGTTGAGCCAGGCCCCAGCATCAAGTGATTGAGAAAACCTTCTTAACTAAAAGGGTAAAAAGGGAAATGAAAAAAAATAAAGTATCAGTGGCTGACAGATTTCAAATGGAGTCGAGAGGTTATCCTGGAGGATATTCTTACACATTATATAGATATCCTTTTAGTTTATGGTGTATTGAAGTGGCTAGAGAGAAGTACCTGAAACTGTTGAGCTATGTTCCAGTAGCCTTGTTTCTTAAAGATGATTGTATAATAAAAGATGATATAGCTTTTACAAAGTGATTGTGTGATTGTGGAAACCTTGTGTCTGATGCTCCTTTTATCTAGGGTATGGACAGATAAGCAAAAAATATGGATCAAAAAGCAAAAAATATGGATTAAAAAATAACAAATAATAGGTGGGACAAAAGTTAAAGTAAATTGCATAGATGGAAAAACTAGTGGTCAGTGAGGGGGGTAAGGTGTATGGTATGTATGAGTTTTTTCTTTTTTCTTTTCATGTCTTTTTCTGTACTGATGCAAATGTTCTGAAAAATGATCATGATGATGAATACACAACTATGTAATGATATTGTGAGCCACTGATTGTACAGCATGTATGGAAAGTTTGTACGTTAAGAATGTTTATATGTTTGTATGTTAAGAATTATCAATAAAATATTAAGAAAAAAGAATATACGTGCAAGTACTTATAAACTGTAAAGAACTATGGAAATATAAAATTATGAGAAATAATAAGCTTATATCTTAGATCTGGCCCAAAATTCATTCGAGTTTAAAAGTCATTTGGTAAAAAACACCTAGGGCAATATATAAGGTTCTACAAAGGTTCCATGCATTAGGGTAACTTTCTAGAAATCTACAATCTCCAGATGGGTATGTGGACCAGATAAGTCCTGAAACCTAGAGGGGCCAGTCTCTTCAGTACATAAGCTAGACCCATCTCCCTACCCCATATTATAGACAGCTCCTTCCCCTTCCAACATGAAAAAATTAGAATGGGCATAGCCCAAATACCCCTAAAGAGTAGGGGAAAGATCAAAGGTGATGGTGTAGCTATACAGAGAAGGTAGGGTTTAACAAATAAGTATGATTGCTGAATCATATTGATATTTCTTTTAGTCTCCTGTATCTTAGAGCAGCTAGAAGTAAAACCTAAAATTGTGGAATTGTAACCCATACCAAACTCAGAAATCTGTGTGTTTTGAAATTTATGGCTTTTTTGTATATATGTCATTTTTCACAACAGAGAAAAAATTTTGTGATGAAAAAACATTTATTCTTTCTAGCCTCCAATGTTCCAGAGCAGCTAGAAGGAAAAATCTGAGATGACGGTATGGTAGCCCATGACAAACTCTGGGATCTGTCCTGTAATTAATTGCTTGTTGAAGAGTGCTTTGAAAACTACTGCTTTTTTCTGTCTTTGCTTTGTATATATGTTATATTATATAATAAAAAATAAAAGTCATTTGGGACTTTACCCAAGTAAAAATTCCCAACCACTGGTTAAATTATCGTACATCCATAAAATGTTAAAAACAATGAGGAAGTTCGCCATGTACTGAGATATGAAAAGATTTCCAAGATAAATTAGGTAAAAAAAAGATACCTAACAGTATGTATAGTATGCCATCTTTTACATTATTAAAGGAGGAAAAATAAGAAACTAATAGTAGGGGAAGACTAGTTTGATGGGTGAAAATGCAGAAGACTTCTTGCTATATCTTCCCCTCCCCTTTTGATTAACTCATGAAAAAAAATTACCTATTTAAAAATTATTTTTTTATTTTAAAAGATGCCCACCCTAAGACCACACAGTTAAATCTATTTAACTATAAAAAGTCTATACTTTTTCTTCTATACTAACCGATTTCCTAGACATAAGGCTAATAAGGAAGACATATTCCCAGCAATGCACCATGATTAATAGATGAATAAGATATAAGGTCAATTAGTTCAGAAAAGGAGAAATAGTGTGCTATAGTGACTCCACAGAGGAAAAGAAATGTGACCTAGGCCTTAAAACAAGGATAGATTTTTGGATTGGTATAGAGGCAAATGGAAGCTTTTGCAGGGGAATGACATGAGAAAAGTACATGCATATCTCAGAGATAATGCAAGTTCAGTTCCAGACCATCGCAATGAAGTGAGTCTCACGAATTTTTTGGTTTCCCAGTGGCATATAAAAGTTATGCTAAAAAAAAAAGAGAGAGAGAGAGAAAAAGAAACCAGTGCCTGCTCA
>PVIY010058469.1:0-12456 GCA_004026745.1 Myrmecophaga tridactyla | reverse complement strand
GAGACATCAACAAAAAATTATGAGTCACAGTAGGAAAAATGAAGATATGGCTCAGTCAATGGAACAAACACTTCAAATGAGATACAGGAGTTGAAAAACTAATTAATGTTCAAAGAAACATTCTAAATCAATTCAAAAATCAAATTAGCAAGTTGAGGGAGGATATAGCAAAACATATGAAGGATATAAAGAAGACATTGAGTAACGATAAAGAAGAGGACAAAAGCTTGAAAAAACAATGTGTAGAACTTATGGAAATGAAAGGCCCAGTGAAAAAGATTAAAAACACAATGGAGACCTACAACAACAGATTTGAAGAGGCAGAAGAAAGTATTAGTGAACTAGAAAACAGGACATCTGAAATCCTACAGACAAAAGAACAGATAAGGAAAAGAATGGAAAAATATGAGTAGGTTCTCAGGGAATTGAATGCCAAATGAAGTGCACAAATATATGCTTTATAAGTGTTCCAGAAGAAAAGGTAACAGGGGCAGGAAGAATAATGGAGGAAATAATCACTGAAAATTTCCCATCTCTTATGAAGGACATAAAATAACAGATCCCAGAAACCCAGCTTACCCCAAACAGAATAGATTTGATTAGACATAATCAAAGACACTTATTAATCATCTTCTCAAATGTCAGAGACAAAAAGAGAATTCTAAAAGAAGCAAGAGAAAAGCAGTCCATCACACACAAGGGAAGCTCAATAAGACTATGTGAGGATTTTTCATCAGAAACCATGGAAGCAAGTAAGCAGTGGTATGATATATTTAATGTATTGAAAGAGAAACAGTGCCAACCAATAATTTTATAACTGGTAGAATTGGCCTTCAAAAATGCAGGAGAGTTTAAAATATTTTCAGATAAACAGCCACAGAGAGTCCATGAACAAGAGACCTACTTTACAAGAAATACTGAAGTGATCATTACAGGCAGAGAGGAAAAGACAGGAGAGAGAGGTTTGGAGAAGAATTTAGAAATGAAGACTCTCACTAAGGATAAAAAGAGAAAGAAAAAGCAAGATATGACAATCTAAAATCCAAAAGACAAAATGGTAGAGGAAAGTATTGCTGATACATTAATAATTAATTGATAACATTAAATAAATTTAATGTTATTAATTAAATATCAATAATGTTAATTAATTAATTAATTAAATTTATCTAATCAAATTTATTTAATGTTATCAATATTTAATTAATAACAGTAAAGTTTAATGGATTAAACTTCCCAATCAAAAAACTAGACTGGCAGAATGAATTACAAAACAGGACCCATCTATATGCTGTCTACAAAAGAGTCACTTTGTACCCAAGGACAAAAATGACTAAAAATGAAAGGTTGGAAAAAGATTTTCATCAAACAACCAAAAAAAGAGTAGGGGTAACTAAACTAAAATCCAACATATTGCACTTCAAATGTAAATCAATTAAAAGAGAAAACAGAAGGACACTACGTATTAATAAAAGGAACAATTCATCAAAAAGACATAACAATCATAAATAGTTATGCAATAATGATAACACTGAAAACAGAAGTAGACAGCTCTAAAATAATAATTGGAGATATCAATCCTCACTCTCCTCAATGAATCAATAAGGAAGCAGAGGTTTTGAAAAGTACAATGAATGAACTAGACTAAACAGACATTTATAGAACATTACACCCCACGACAGCAGGATACCCATTTTTCTCAAGTGCTCATGGATCATTCTCCAGAATAGACCACATGCTAGGTCAAAAAGCAAGTCTCAATAAATTTCAAAAGACTGAAATTATACAAAACACTTTTTTGGATCATAATGGAATGAAGTTGGAAATCAATAACAGGCAGAAGGTCATAAAATTCACAAATATGTGGAAGCAAAACAACACATTCTTGAACAATCACTTGGTCAAGAACTACAAGAGAAATCAGTAAATATCTTGAGGCAAATGAAAATGAAAAAACAACATATCAAAACTTATGGAGCACAGCAAAAGCAGTTCTGAAAAGTAAATTTGTCATAAATGCCTTCATTTAAATAGAAAAAAGAGCAAAAATAGAGGAATTAAGTACTGACCTGGAGAAACTAGAGAAAGAACAGCAAACTAACTCCAAAGCAAACACAAGGAAAGAAATAACAAACATTAGAGTATAAACAAATGAAATTGAGAACATAAAACAAAAGAGAAAATCAACAAAACTGCAAGTTGGTTCCTTAAGAGAATCAATTAAATCAATGGACACTTAGGTAGCCTGACCAAAGAGAGAGAGAGAGAGAGCAAATAAAGAAAAATAAAAATGGGAGGAGAGGGGGCATAACTACTGATCCTGAAGAAATAAAGAACAAAATGAGAGGATACTATGAGCAACTATATGCCAATAAAGCAGACAATGATGAAATGCACAACTTCCTGGAAAAGCATGATGAATGAATATTGACTCAAGAAGAAATATGTGGTGCCAACAAACCAATCACAAGAAAAGAGATGAAATCAGCTATAAAGAAGCTCCCCAAAAAGGAAAAGTTCAGGACCAGATGGCTTCCCATGTGAATTCTAACAAGCATTCAAAAAACAATTAGTAATAATCCTGCTTGTCATGGTTTGAAGCTGTTATGTACCCCAGAAAAGCCATTTCCTTTGTCCTGAGCCAATCTTTTGAGGGGCAGCCATGTTTCTTTTAATCCTGATTCAATATTGTGGGGTGGAAGCTTTAATTAGATTGTTTCCATAGAGATTGACAAACTCAATTGTTGGTATGATCTTTTGGTTAGATTACTTCCATGGAGATGTAACACAACCAATTGTGGGTGTGGCCTTGTGATTAAATTGAGATGTGACTCTACCTTTGCAAAGTGGTTCTTGAATACTTTAAGTTTCCCTTTAAAAGGGGAAATATTTTGGAGAGACCTCAGAAGTGACAGAGCCAACAGGAGATCCAGACATTTGGAGATGCAGAAGAAAAACATCACCAGGGAAGTTGTTTGAAACCAGACACCAAAGGACCAGCAGAAGCCAGCCACATTGCTTCCCAGCTGACAGAGATGTTCTGGGTCCATTGGCCATTCTTGAGTCGAGATATCTTTTCCTGGATGCCTTAGTTTGGACATATCTATGGCCTTGTAGCTGTAAACTTGCAACTTAATAAATTATCTTTTTTAAAAGTTGTTCCATTTCTGACATATTGCATTCTAACAGCTTTAATAAACTAATACAGATTTTGGAACCAGAGAAGTGGGGTGCTGGGGTTTGCAAATATGAAAAACATTTTAATGCCTTCTTAAAATGGATAACCTTAAGATTCTGGAAGAATCATTAGGAGCTTGAAAGAAAAGGCCTAGAATTCTTTGAAGAAACTGTAGGTAAAAATGTGGATGCTAAAAATAATTCTGGTAAGGTCATAAATAGAAATGATGCATGTGTTATTGCAAACTGGAAGGAAGATGATCCTTCTTTTTAAAGTGGCAAGGAATTTGGCAAAATTGAATACTGATTTTAGAGGGAAGGCAAATTTTAAAAGCCATGAACTTGGATATTCAGCAGAAAAGATTTCCAAACTAGATATAGAAAATGCAGCCTGGCTTTTCCTTGCAGCTTATAGTGAAATGTGACAGGAAAGAGGTAAGCTGAGAACTGAACTTGTGGGTATAAAAAAAATCAGGAATTAATGATCTGGAAAATTCTGGACTTCCAAAGAGGGAGATCCCAGAGAATAGTACACAACATAAGGATTTAACCAAACATGGAACCAGTCAGCCATTACAGAACAAGCCAGGATTGGAGATGGAGTTTTGAAGAATTTGTGGAAAGTTCTATTGTATGATGAGTATGATCTTAGTATAATGCATAGAAAACCAACAAGAATGTTGTGTGTACTGTATAAATGGAACCACTGCCTAAACCACTGGCTAAAAGAGACAGAAAATGGACAAATTTAGGGAAAAATAACTTCAAAGGTAGTACCATGGAAACTAAGGTCTGAAGCCAAGAAAACTTGGGTCAGGAGAGCAGGCCAATCCATACTTGGAGAGGTGAGCTTGCCCTGAAGGCAGAAGGTTGCCTCTATTTTCAGGAAGAGTTTTGGTTCAGGAAGAGAGGGTGGAGCACATTCCTTAGAGATTGGGAAGAGCTTTGTAAACACTGCCATTCTTCTGAGGGGTTGAGCATGTACCCCAGAATTGGCAGAGAGCCTGGTTGCTACTCTGAAGCTTGGAGAGGGTGGAGCTAAAAAAAAAGGTAGTCTCTTCAATATCGCCCAAGGTTGCAACCCTCAACTCAGTATTTGGAGAGAACAGAGCCTCTCCATAGGCCCTTGGAAAGGGTGGGACTGCTGCTTTCTCAAGTCCTGAGGATGAATGACTTTCAGACTTTGAAATCTAATGAAGTTTGCCCTGCAGGTTTTCAGAAGTATTTGGGACCTCTAAACCCTGTTTTCTTCCCAGTATACCCCTATGGCAATGGGATCATCAATTTTCCTTTGTATATTGGCAGCAGATAACTTTGCTTATTGGCAGCAGGTAACTTCTTATGAGTTTTACAGGCCCAGAGCTACAGGAGAATTTTGTCTTACAATAGACCATGCTTGTCACCAAACTTGATGAGATTTTGTACTGATTTTAACTTTGTGTTCTATTTGTATTGCTACTGAAATGGTTTGGGGATTTGTGATATAGTAATGGAATGAATGTATTTTCTATATGGAAAGAACATGTTTTTTTGGGGTCCAGAGGATGGAATGTTCCAGTTTGAAATTGGTGTGTACCCCAGAAAAGCCATATTCTTTAACCCTGATTCAATACTGTTTAGGATGGAACTTTTTGATTTGGTTGTTTCTGTGGAGATTTGACCCATCAAATTGGGGGTGGGATCTTTTGATTAAGTGGTTTCCATGGAGATGTTTCTCCACCCTTTCAATGTGGGTCACTTACTGAGTCCTTTAAGAGTGAACCATTTTGGAAAGAGTTAAGAGGTGACACAGACAAAAACATTTGTAGCTGCAAAAAAGAAATCACCTCTGGAGAAGCTGTTTGAATCACAAGCCTAAGGATCAGCAGATGCCAGTCAAGTGACTTCCTGTCTGACAGAGGTGTTCTGGACATCACAGACCTTTCTTGAGTAAGGTACCTTTCTGTGGCTGCTTAAGTTTGCACACTTTTATGGCCTTAGAATGGTAAACTTGTAAATTAATTAAAGTCCCTTTATAAAATCTGTTCCATTTCCAGAATATTTTATTCCAAGAACTTTCACAAACTAAAACATTGCCCAAACTATTCAAAATTTGAAGAGAAGTGGAAGCTACCTAACTCATTCTATGAAGGCAATATCACCCTAATACCAAAGCAGGACAAAGATACTAGATGGAAACAAAATTACAGGCCAATCTCTTTAATGAATATAGCTGCACATAGCCTCAACTAAATACTCACAAATTGAATCTAACAGCACATTAAAAGAATTGTACAACATGACTGTGCTGAAATGCAATATACAGAACAGGAATAGCTTTTACAAAGGGGAATTTAATAAGTTTACAAGCTTACAGTTCTAAGGAAGTGAAAGTGTCCGAAATAAGGCGCCAACAAAATGTTACCTTCACTCAAGGAAGGCCAATTGGTCTGGAACACCTCTGTCAACTGGGAAGTCATGTGGTTGGCATCTGCTGGTTCCTTCCTCTTGGACTCCATTCCTTTCAGTTTCTGTCTATGTGAAGGTTCCTCACTTTGTTTCTCTGGGGCTGGCTTTCATCTCTTGTATTCCCTTGGCTCTCTCCATGTTCTGGCTTGCTTAGCATCTCATAGTGATGTCTGCTGGGCTCTAATCATCTCCAAATATTTGTGTCTCTGTTTTCCACATGTCCACATCTGTGTCAGCTCTGCTGTGAAGTTTCTGTTGTTTCTGAGGTTTCTGTCATTTCCGGCTCTCTCCAAAATGTTTCCTCTTTTAAAGGATTCCAGAAATGTAATCAAGACCCACCGGGAATGGATGAAGTTGCTCCATCTAATAAAAGATCACACCCACAACTGGGCATGGCGTATCTCCATGGAGATAATCTAATCAAGTTTCCAGCCTACAGTGCTGAATAGGGATTAAAAGAAACAGCTGCCTCCACAAGATGGATCAAGATTAAAACATGCCTTTTCTAATGTACCTACCTTCAAATTGTCACATTCTACCTTCAGGGCCCCAAAAAAGACATGTTTTTTTTCCACATACAAAATACATTCATTCCATCACAATATCACAAAAATCTTAAATAATTGCAGTAACAATACAAATACAAAGTCAGAAACAATACAAAATTTCATCAAAGTCTGTTATGAGCATGTTCTAATGCAAAAATTCTCCTCTGACTCTGAACCTGTAAAACTCAAAACGTTACCTGCTGCCGATATACAGAGGAGGGACAGTAATAGGATATGTGTTGTTATTGCTATAGGGAAAAAGTGAAAGGTAAACAGGGGTTATTGGACCCATACATTTCCAAAAACCTGAAGGGCACTCTCCATTGAATTTCAGAGTCTGAGAGTCCTTTATCCTCAAGACTTTAGAAAATGCCAGTCCCACCCTATCCAAGGGTCTACTTAGTGGCCTTGCTCTCTCCAAACACTGGTATGGAGTTTGCATCCTTGGGAGACATTAGGGAGACCACCTTTTTCTCATTTCTACCCTCTCCAAGCATTGAGGTGGCACCTGGGCTCTCTGTCACCTCCAGGGCACAATCTCAACCACTCCAAAACAATGGAGTGCATGCAGGCTGCCCCCAATCCCTCGTTTATGTGCTCCACCCTCTCTGAGGCCTGAGATGGCACAATTCTTCCTAAACAATGAAGCTGAAGGCCCACCCTCTCCAAGGATATGGGTCAGCCTGCTCTTCTGGCTTAAGGTTTCCTGGTTCCAGACCTTAACTTCCATGGTTCTGCCTCTGAAATGACTTTTTCTCCAATTTTACCCTTTCTGTACATTTTTGTCCAGACTGGAAGTGGTTCCATTTATACAGATACCACAACACCTCATTGGTTTTCTATGCAATATGCTAGGATCATGCCCATCAGACAAAAGAACTTTCCAGAAGTCCTTCCTTGATAACTCAATCTCCAATCCTGGCTTTTTCTAAAATGGCTGACTACTTTCATGTTTGCTTAAATCCTTACGAGGCACTATACCCTGGGGTCTTACTTTCTAGAAGCCCAGAGTTTTTCAGCCCATCAATTTCTGGTTTCTTTATACCCAAGAATTCATTTCTCAGCTTATCTCTTTCCTGTCACATTTCACCATAAGCTGCAAGAAGAATCCAGGTTGCCTTTTCCACACTTAATTTGGAAATTTCCTCAGCTAAGTATTATGGGTTGTCACCTTCAAATTCTAACTTCCATCCAACAGCAGTACTCAAGTTGGCTAAATTATTTGTCATTTTAAAACAAGGATCACCTTCCTTACAGCCTGTCATGACACATTCCTCATTCCTGTCTAAAGCCTCATCAGAGCTATCTCTAGAGTCCACATTCTTACTAACAGTCTCTTTAAAGCAATTCAGGCCTTCTTTATCAAAATCATCACAGCTATTCCATAATCTTCCCTGTATCCATTTAAAAAGCTGTCCCAAAACCTAGATATTACCCAGGTTCAGTTCCCAGTGCCTGCCTATGCAAAAAAACAAACAAACGAACAAACAGAACCCTCAGTATTTGCAAACCACAGCAGTACCCCACTCTTAACACCAAAATATTTTTCTTAGTTTGCAAACTGCCAGAATGTAATATACCAGAACTGGAATGGCTTTTAAAAAGGGGACTTTAATAAGTTTACAAATTTACAGTTCTAAGAATGTAAAAGTGTCCAAATTAAGGCACCAACAAGAGGTTATTCTCACTCAAAGAAGGCTGATTGGCATGGAACACTTCTATCAACTGGGAAGTCACGTGGCTGGTATCTGCTGGTCCCTTCCTCCTGGGCTCCATTGCTTTGAGTCTCTGTCTATGTGGAGGTTCTCACTTTGTTTCTCTGGGTCTAGCTTTCATTTCTTGATTTCCCTTGGCTCTCTCCAGGTTATGGCTTACTTAACATCTCATAGTAATGTGTGCTGGGCTCCAAGCATCTCCAAACATCTGTGTCTCTCTCTGCACCTGTGTCAGCTCTGCTGTGAAGTTTCTGTCAGCTCTGAGGCTTCTGTCATTTCTGGCTTTCTCCAAAATGTTTCCTCTTTTAAAGGATTCCAGTAATCTAATCAAAACCCACCTGGAGTGGGTGAGGTCACATTTCCCTACAATTAAAGGTCATATATACAATTGAGTGTGTCACATCTCTGTGAAGATAAGCTAGTCAAATTCCCAACCTACAATACTGAATATGAGTTAAAAGCAATGGCTGTTTCCACAAGATTGAATCAGGATTGAAACATGGCAATTCTGGGATATGTACTTTCAAACAGGCACAATGACCAAGTAGGATTTATTCCTGATGTGCAAGCCCGGATCAACACAAGGAAGTCAATTAATGTGGTTCATCACATCAATCAATCAATCAACCAAAGGAGAAAAAACACATGATCATGGTGATTCATGAGGAAAAAGCATTTGACAAAATTCAACATCCATTCTTGATGAAAACACTTCAAAGGAAAAGAATAGAAGGAAACTTTCTCAACATGATAAAGGGAAAATATGAAAAACCCACAGCTAAAATCTTGCCCAATGGAGATAGACTTAAATCTTTCCCTTTGAGATCAGGAACAAGAAAAGAATGTCCCTTGTCACTATTGTTACTTAACATTGTGCTGGAAGGTCTAGCTAGAGCAATTTGGCAAGAAAAAGAAATAAAAACCATCCAAATTGGAAAAGAAGAAGTAAAATTTTCACTGCTTGCACATGAAATGATACCATATGTCAAAAATCCTGAAAATCTAGAGCTGATAAATGAGCACAGCAATATGTCAAGGCACAGAATCAACACCCAAAATTAATAGTGTTAGTATACAAATAATGAGCAATCAGAGGAGGAGATCAAGGAAAAACTTCCATTTACAATAGCAACCAAAAGAATCAAATTTTTACAAATATAATTTAACCAAGACCACAAAAGACCTACATACACAAAAAAACCATGTGAAATCTAAGAAGACTTAAATAAATGGAAGCTCATACTATGTTCATGATTGGAAAACTAAATATGGTTAAGATATCAATTCTATACAAACTGATTTATAGATCCAAGGAAATACCAAAATACCAATAAAAATCCCAGCAACTTACTTTGCAGAAATAGAAAAACCAATAATCAAATTTATTTGGAAAGGAAGGGTTCCCTGACTAGCTAAAAATATTTTGCAAAAGAAGAATGAAGAGGGAAGTCCTACATTATTTGACTTCAAATCATATTACAAAGCTGCAGTGGTCAAAACAACACAGTACTGGCATAATGCTGACAAACAGAATCAAATTAAATGTTCAGAAATACACCCTCCCATTTATGGACAATTGATCTTTGATAAGGCAGTCAAGTCAACTCAACAGGAACAAAGCAGCCTCTTCAATAAATGGTGTTTTGAGAACTGAATATCCATAACCAAAAGAATGAAAGAAGACCCATTTTTCACATCTTATAAAAAATTAACTCAAAATTGTGCAAAGACCTAAACATTAGAGATAAGACCATAAAACTTAGAAGAAAATGCAGGGAAGTATCTTACAGATCTTGTGATAACAGATGGTTTCATAGACCTTACACCCAAAGGTTGAGCAGTAAAAAAGAAATAGGTAAATGGGATTGCCTAAATATTAAAATATTTTGTGCATCAAAAGATTTTGTCAGGAAGATGAAAAGGCATCCTGTGCAATGGGAGACAATATTTGGTAACTAAATATCACATATGGGTCTAATATCCAACATATATACAGAGATTCTACACTCAACAACACAAAGACAAACAATCCAATTTAAAAAAAGGATGAAAGACATGGAAAGACACTTTTCTGAAGAATAAATACAAATGGCTCAACAAAAACATGAAAAGATGCTGAATCTCACTGTCTGTCAGGGAAATGCAAATCAAAACCACAATGAGCAGTTTGAGTTTTGGGAAGATGGTGGAATAGGGTAGATGGAGCTAAGCCCTGCTCCAAGGAAAAGTTAGAGGAGGGATGGGAAGGTGACTGAGACAGTGATTCAAGAGTGGAACTGACCTGGGAGAGTCTTCTGCACCACATAGGGTGGCCCTGGTTGCAAAAGCTGAGGAACTGAGAAGCAAAGAACTGGACCCTAAGGTGTAAGCCCAGATCCCTCAGGACTGTACGGATGGAGAGATTGGGACTAGGAAGTAAGCCAAGGCACATTCCTTGAACATTCTACCTTCACCAGCGCTGCCCCATGACCCATGACGCACTCCACATCCCATGCACCTGAACCCCATCAGCCGCCCCCACTCCCTGAACTTCAAGTGCAGCTGCCCCACCAACCCCCAGCAGGCATACCTATACCCCCCACTCCAAGTACAGCCCAATCTACCTCTTCTGCAGCCATCCTGAGCACTAACTCCCCCTCCCTGCTCCCTGCAGGGTGTCACCAGCATATAAGGGCTGTGGGCACTTGCGTCCATACCCAGGCTATGCCTGCCCCCAGCCCATGATGTCGCACAGTCCCCCTCCCCAAGCTCTGCACATCAGTTTATGGCACGCCTAGATGTGTGCATGCGCTGGGCCCCCACTCATGCCCCTTAGCTCTGAGAATATCAGTTCATGGTACTCCTTGAACTGCACATGTGCACTGCCTTCAATAACAACCCCCAAATTTGGGAAAGTGATGACCTGAGGAGTCAGGTCACATCTGCCCCTAGCCTACACATGCATAATGCCAACTTGCTGCCATAGCTCTGTGCATGTGCACAAAGAGCCCCATGCCCTAGACCAGCTTACACCAGGATTACACCCCCCAGACCTGTGCACCTGCACAGCTACATCCTCCCTGGCCACTCTGCACCCACATTCACAAGCACCAATGTAACATCCCCAAACTGTACTTAAACCTGCCCTGTAATTCATTACCTCACCGTTTTGCCTGGCCCGTACCCTGCATCCTGCTACACATTCACCCCACAAACACAGGGCTATAGACTACTAAAGGAAATCAACTGCCAAAGTAAATCAATCAAGATATTTACATGCAACAACAAAGAAAGAAGATCACCAAGCATATCACAATGCAGGCAGGTATGGCCCAGCCTAGCACCAAATTAAAACACCAGAGGAGACACACACATTGGAATAACTAATCAAAGATGTTCATATAACTCTACTAAATAAAATAAATGGGATGGTTAATGACATAAAGGAAATCAAGAAGACTGTAGAAGATCATAAAGAAGAAGTTCAAAGAACAAATACAAAAATAGCAGATATCGCAGAGATTAAAGATTCTGTTCACCAAGTAAAAAAGCATACTAGAGACACAACAGCAAATTTGAAGAGACAAAGAAAGAATAAGCGATATAGAGTACAAGACAACTGATTTTGAACACTGAAAACAGCAAACGGCAAAAGAGATTGAAAAATCTGAATTAGATCTCAGGGAAATGAAGGAAAAACAAAATCATTGGTGTCCCAGAAGGACAAGAGAGAAGTAAAAAGCTAGGAAGAGTAGTTAAGGATATAATGGGGGAAACTTCTCAATGCTTATAAAGGATGTAAATATACAAGTCAAAGAAAACCCAATGAACTCCAAATGGTATAAATCTGAATAGGCCTTCCCAAAAACACATGCTAATCAGGCTGTTAAATGTTGAAGGGAAACAGAAAATTCTGAAAGTAGCAACAGAAAAGCAATCTACTACATACAAGGGAAACCACATAAGGCTGAGTTCAGACTACTCAACTGGCACCATGAGGCGAGAAGGCCATGATATGACATATTTAAGTTCCTGAAAGAGTTAGACTTCCAGCTAGGAATTCTGTACCCAGCCAAACTGTCCTTCAACACTGAGGGAGAGATTAAAATTTTCACAGACAAACAAATCCCAAAAGAATCTGTCAACAAGAGACTGGGCCCTCAAGAAATACTAAAGGGTATACTGCCAGTTGAAAAAAAAAAAAAAAAAGACAGGAGAGGGAGGTCTGGAGGAAGGCAAAGAATTGAAGAGTACCACTAAGGGTAACTTAAAGGATAAAAGAGAAAGATGGAAAATAACATATAGATATGACAAATAAAATACAAAAGAAAAACGGTGTGTTCAAAAAATGCATTCTCAGTAATAACTTTGAATGTTAATGTACTAAAGTTACCAATTAAAAGTTTCAGATTGTCAGAATGGATTAAGAAATATAATCCAACTATATGCTGCTTACAAGAGGCTCATCTTAGACACAAGGATACAAATAGATTGAAAGTGAAAGGATGGAAAAAGATTTTCCATGCAAGTTGTAATCAAAAGAAAGCAGGAGTAGCTATACTATTATTGAACAAAATAGACTTTAAATGTAA